>JAHKKF010517991.1:0-63177 GCA_019740295.1 Labeo calbasu
GATTATAGATTTTTCTTTATAATGAAGTTGTCTATATTTAGTAGATAACTGCTGGTATTGGATTGGGATTGGTTCTGAAAAAGTGGTATCGAGCCAGCTCTAGTATTTACATGATGCCTCAAGGTATTTCAAAGAATACAGCGGTACTATATTGTCACTTCCAAAATACAGACAAACCTGATCCAAGCCGCATTTCTGCATGGTTTGAGATCAGATTAAAATCTGATTTCTAGAAAATATGTTGCAGTCTGAATGGTCAGATCAGATTTTTAACTCGTTGTTTTCATAATTCCTTGCTATGCAAAGTATTCCTGTATTCAAGTCACACAGATAATTTTTAAGCATATTTAATATTCTGCAGCAGCATTATGCTGAAAGTTGACAGCACTGTGGTGCACCTGTATGACAGACACTTTGAAAACAAATTTGGATGCAGTCTCTTGATTGAAGTACACGCAGCCCCTGATTGAAGTACACATGATCATGCACAAAACTAGTCTCTTAGAATTTCTGCCGCATGAGCATTTCATCAAGGCAGTTTACGAATGCAGGTCTACAGAGAGAAAATAACTGAAGTAAGGGGAAAAAAAGGAAACATGGATGCTTTTTTCGCTGCATTTAGCAATTTTCCCCCATGGTCCTCTCAGCACTGCCCTGCTACTTCTGAAGGGGAAAGAAAGAGCTTTAGTGAACTTTCTATATATAGAACCTGACCAGGTGCACCAAGCATCCCAACAGCTCTCTGCCTTCTTTTTTGTGTTTGGAATAGTCTGGTACAATTTAAAATGCTATCATCATTCACTCACCCTTATGTCATTCCAAACCGGTATGAAATTTGAATATTGTATGCAATTCCATGCAATTACAATGATTCATAAAGGACACAAATGTGTCATGTAAGTAGGCCATACAATACACATTTGAGAAAGTGATTGATCATTAAGCCAGCGAGTGAACCAGATCAGTCCGTACATGAATTATTCAGACTTTTTTATGACCTGGATCAAATTCATTTGAAAGATCCACTTCAAAAGAGTGACTGTTTGTGCTGTGGTTTTTGTGTTAGCATCAGATAAACGTAATACACTGTCTCTGTGATTTGTTTTCTATTAGCTGTGCCAAGGCAGCAGCAGCCGGCCATATGTCTTCTGTGTTCTATACCAGAAAGCTAATAAGGTTGTAATGACTGCCTGAGCACATGCCTGAGCACATGTAATGTTATACTGAATACAGATAAGGGACTAATTTGCTGAGCATCATCAAAACCATCCTTGTGAGTCCTGTATTTGCTTTTGTTAATTTGATTTCAGCTGCTAATATTGATTTAAATTATTATGATTTTCACAGTTGTGTCATATTTGTCCATCATGATGAAAGAGCATTCTTTGTGCGAGCACTTTGGTTTAGTAATGTTTCAGAAATGGCCTGACCAAAGAGCCCGACACTACAGTGGAAAGAGATGGATTAGCTGAGTGTGGATTCATTAGGCTTTCTGTGGCTTTCATGATCGATTAGAGAGGTTGAGAATAGCTTTTAGAAAAGATGGCCAGATGAAAGATTATACTGACAGCGACCAGAGAAACAGAAGTTGAAGGATTGGAAAGAGAATAGCAGGAGGCAATTAATGCACTGTGACAGGCTTTGTCCTGATATGAAGGATTTTCATTGACACTACCAGACCCCCTCTAGCGGAGGTCAATCACAGCACGGCGGAACACAGTTTAACGCTCCTCTGGTTGCCCTGTTCAGCTTCCTCTGGTTTATGATGCACGTACATCACTGTTTGGCTCCTATTAGAAGTCAATTTGATTACCAAGTCAAACAGAGTGAAAGTTTGGAAAGTGAAAGATTATGGATGAGCTTTAAATAATTATAGACTTTAATAACAGTTATGGACTGATATTTGGATATTTTGAAATGTGAAG
The DNA here is from genome assembly GCA_019740295.1 of Labeo calbasu. NCBI lineage: Eukaryota > Metazoa > Chordata > Actinopteri > Cypriniformes > Cyprinidae > Labeo > Labeo calbasu. The sequence goes on from JAHKKF010517991.1 coordinate 1,926, forward strand.
CTAAATTAGCTAAAAACAAAAATTACTATTATTAAGTACTTGTTATTATTGTTATATATACACAACAATAGTAACTGAATAAAAAAGGTAATTGCGAGTTTATATCTCGCAATTCTAACTTCATAACTCGCAATTACGAGTTTACATCTTACAGTTCTGACTATATACCTTGCAATTACAGGTTTTTATCTCACAATTCTGACTTCATAACTCGCAATTATGAGTACATATTTCGCAATTCTGACTTTATAACTCAACTACAAGTTTATATCTCGCAATTCTGACTATTTTTATCTCACAGTTCTGTTTTGTTACTTGCAATTCTGAATTTATATCTCACAATTCTAAGTTTCTTGCAATTCTGACTTTGTAACTTACAATTATGAGTTTGTATCTTGCAATTCTCACTTTATATCTTGCAATTCTCACTTTATATCTTGCAATTCTCACTTTATAACTCACAATTACAAGTTTGTCTCGCAATTCTGACTTTATATCTCACAATTCTGACTGTATAACTCACAATTACGAGTTTATATCTTGCAATTCTGAGTTTGTCTCGCAATTCTGACTTTATAACTCTGACTTTATAACTCGCAATTATGAGCTTGTCTCGCAATTCTGACTTTATAACTCGCAATTACTAGTTTGTCTCGCAATTTTGACTTTATAACTCTACATTCTGACTTTATAACTTGCAATTATGAGTTTATATCTCGCAATTCTACATTTTTTACTCACAATTCTCACTTTATATCTTGCAATTTTAATTTTTCTCACAATTCTGACTTTATAACTCGCAGTTACGGGTTTGTCTCGCAATTCTACTTTTTTTTTACTTAGAAATGACTTTATAACTCACAATTTTATAACTCGCAGTTACGGGTTTGTCTCGCAATTCTACTTTTTTTTTACTTAGAAATGACTTTATAACTCACAATTTTATAACTCACAATTACAAGTCTGTCTCACAGTTGTTTTTTTCCTTGCAATAGTGAGTTTATATTTCGCAATTCTGACTTTATAACTCATAATTACGAGTTTATATCTCTAAATTATTAGTTCATATCTCACAAGTTTTTTTCTCGCAACTGCAAGTTTATATCTCATAATTCTGAATATTTTACTCGCAATTACGATTTTATATCTCACAATTCTGGCAATTATGAGTTTGTCTTGGAATTCTGACTTTATAGCTCACAATTCTCCATTTTTTTTCTCACCATAGTGAGTTTTTATCTCGCAATTCTGACTTTAGAACGCATTTTACTCGTTCTGACTTTATATCTCATAATTCTGAGAAAAACAGTCATAGTTGCAAGTTTGTATCACACAATTATGAGGGGAAAAAAGTCAGAATTGCAATACCTTTTTTTTTATTCAGTGGCAGAAACAGGCTTTAATAATTTTTTTTTTTTTGTTAAACCAATAAATTGTTGCTGTTGTTGTTGTTATTATTTTTTTTATTATTGAATACTTGTTATTGCTATTATTGTTGTGAATGCAATATTTAATATTTTAAGTCAACAATACTAATCATAGTAATTATTACTGTTATTATTATTACTTAAAATATTAAATGTTGAGTATACAGTATATAATTAAATCAAATAATTTTGTGTATATCCCATTTGCATTCATTACATGATGTTATGTATCAAATATATTGTTTATATATATCTATATTATCAACCCATCTTCTAGCTAAATATTGGTATCAGCATTGATTATCGAACAAGCTGTAAATATGTCTGTAATATCAGATTTTAATTGGGAATATTGTGAATAATGCCGATAGTCTTTTTCCTCACCCGGGGCAACATGGTGCTTTCATCCTAGTACATCCCTAAATCTCATTCTATTCTATTACTATTCTACTATCTATAACACATCTGTACATACAGTTTATTTTATTTTTTTATTTCTTTTTCTGTTTATATTTACATATGTGTATTTTTTTTTATTCTCATTATATTTTCTATTGTCTGTGTGTTGTTGCCTCTGTGTACAGGAAGCTTGTGACACTAAAACAAAATCCTTGTATGCATAAGCATACTTGGCAATACAGCCCTTTCTGATTCTGATTCTGAACTGTGAACAGTAGTGAAACAGCAAAACTTTCTCTCGTCCTCAGCTTTTTCAAAACCTCAAGAGACTGATGAAACCTCATGCCATTGAGTTTAAGTCTCCTCTGGAACTGTCAGCTCAGGGTGAGTGTACTGCACTCAAACACACACACTCACACTCACACTATAGACATGACCAATAACATATTCTGACACACATGCAGTAAACAAACTATTAAACATGCATTTCAAAAACGTGCCAAGTATTGCGAGTCCTTGTGAACTCTGACCCCAACTCTCATCCATGCCTTAGCCATTGATTTGACAGTAATTATTCTCCAATTAAGACCTCATTTTCTTCTCCCACTGTTTCTGTCTCTTCATTGGACCCAGGAGGCTCACTTGTCCCCCTCCCTCCTTCTCCATCTCCTTTTGTCCCCTATGGACTCTACACAGCTTGATTCGCACTGTTGAGGATAATTACCACTATTTTAAATAGAGAACTGTATTTAAAACACCCACAAGGAGATCTATTTTACACAGCGGATGGTACGGTAGATGTGTGACACGCCGCCTGTGATTTTTATGGTCATATATTTTAAGGAGAGCTAAAACTGTTGTGCTCTCTCCACTCCTAGGTAAGGAGATGATCGAGATGTACTTCGATTTCCGCCTCTACCGCTTGTGGAAGAGCCGCCAGCACTCCAAACTTCTCGACTACGATGATCTTCTGTGACATTGTGTCGTTGGTTTCAGCAGCCCAAGAGGCAGGTAGCTTTCTTTAGGGCCCACGCGGCAACGTTCCCTCCAGAGAGAGCCTGGGCAGAAAAGCCCTGAGGTGGAAGGAGGAAGATGGGAGTTGAGGATGAGGATGGCTGACATTGAGAAGACGTTCCAATTCTCTGCCCTCAGATTGGGCGAAGCAGCCATTACTGTTAGGTGCTGTGCGTTCACCCCATCCATTTGAGCTTTCAGCCTGAAAGAGAAACATTCGGTAGATATCGGCAGGGCTTAGTCTTTAAGCCTGCGAGAGGTTTAGAAAGTAATGTTCAGTTTCTTTGAGAATTGAAGAAGCTGTATTAAGAAGGAGGAAAAATAAGAACATGTTTTTTTAGTATTTCTGAGTAGCTGTTTTTGTGGTTAAACTAGCAGGGACAGTGAAACAAGGCCATTTAACAGTGAAAAAAAGCCTTGAGGTTAATATATTAATGTTCATTATCTACAAATGCAGGATAAACTGTGGAACTACATATCTGTTGTATGTACATATTCACTCTAACTCTATAAAATAACTACTGTAATTAACTTTCAGCATAATATTGCACTGTTTTAGTTGTTAAGTATGGTGTTTTTTGTTTAGGATTCATTAGAGGGAATAAAACTCAGGTTTCATTCGTTTAACTGACCTCCCTCTGTACTGTACCATCTTTAGATAGAGAGAGAAGAGGAAGGCAAAAAACTTTTTTCAATTGAAAGTTGTTCAGTCTGAATGATTGAGTTACCCCTCTGCATCAGGAGATTTGTGTGTTTAGATGTTTTAGATTTCTATAGACTCATGTACTGTACGTGTAACATTAAGGCATGTGTAGACGTAGCTCATTTTAGATCGGCAGATCGTCTTTTAGCTTTTCGAAATTTTCTAGCATTTTAAAAAAAAGATTGATACATTTTGACAGTAATATAGAAAATGCTATTCAGCTAGTGAATTTGCGCTCAGATCGTGTCATATTTGTGTATTTTCTCTGTCTGTTTGTTTGTCATATGCGTCCGTGAGTATTTGACGTGATGTCAAACTCTGTTCTGTGGTGTTTTCTTTGTAAGTACAGGACAACTGATCATTTTCCATTTCTGATAAGTCAAAGTGCAATTGTATCTGCAATATTTCTCTTTTCACTAGTAAGTGGTACTGAATGTTGCCGTGATCCTGTTTTGAATATAAAGATTAGTTTTTTCATAGTATACAGGATAGTACATTTAGCCTTTAAAGTGGTTCTCTGTGGAGGAAAATGTTCTCGAATCACTCTCGTCAGTGCGTGGGTGTGTTTTTTGGACGCGCCAAACAGATAAAACAGTAGATAGTTGTAATCTTTAATCATTACGAGTGGATGTTCAAGTGCAAAACAGCAGCAGCTGGTGCAATAGACAGTCCAAAGCATTTCATAAAGAGCTGCCAGATTGAAAAAGTGCAATGTGGTTAGTCTTTCTGGGGTAATAATATGAAGATGAGAATGTGTTGCAATATTCGGTGGAAAAAGATCCATAATATTGCTATATTTAGAGCATAAAACGGTAGTTTAAAATCACAGTTGTGGAGAGTATGTGCAGAAATACATGTATATCCATATCTGTGTTTGTGAGTGTGTTGTAGCTTAGAGATACAGACGGAGCACTGAGATGTGAAGGATGCATCTGTGTTTGCCTTGTGTTGATCCATCACATCTCTTTTCATCTCTGACCACTCATGCAGATGCCTCGAAAATCAAATAAAGCACAAAATCTATGTATCTGTAGGGCCATCGGGGAGCAGAGTGTGTTCTGATTAGATCAAATCAAAACAGCCCGACCGCTACTTTACTGTTCAGCAGATCGCATGTCTTGATATGGCTTTGTATTTTGCTATTCAAGATCATTTAATCTCATGTAATCATGTTTCTACCAAAGTCATTGTATGCTATAATTGATTGTAAAAAGCTAGCTAAGAATATCTATGATCTATGGGTGTAATAGAACATTGAACATTTGATTTCTTGTGTGTTGAGCCACTGGCACATGAGAACCATAAGGACTCAGCAAGAGCTCTTGAGGATCATGGAGCCATCTGGACTGGCAGAAAGGTCTTTGACGCATCAGGTGTGAAACGTGATGCGCGAAGACCCCTTACTTTTGCAATAAGATGTTTAGTGTATGCCGTATGGCCTTGCATCAGAAAGTCATGTATTCATTGTTATGCATCACGTTAGGCAGGTTTTAGGAAATGAAAGGAGAGTTGGTGGAAGCATGCATGGCGTCTCATTCCCTAATTCACTTAATCATCCTTGTGCATTCCTCCAAACTATTTTCCGTAGCAATAGACATTGTAACACAAGCTGTATTGTTTCTAGGACACGCTGTACTGCTTCTAAAAGCTGTTGTTTGAATATCTTTGTGTGCTGTTTATGCTTCCAACAGCATCCGTTTTATTTTTACCACGGCCACTGGCTTTGCAGCACAATGGAGAGAGACATATGCGATATCATTGAGCTTCGGGCAATAATACTTGAAGGCTTCAGGCAGTTTCTCTCTCTGTTGCACAAATTATTCATGATCTCGATATGAAGTAATTAGACGAAATGATTATTGTGATGCTAATTCAAACATTAATAATTGGTAAACTTTGAAATTGACAAGGCACTGAGATGCATGAAAACACAAGATTACAACCCGGAAAGCCTGATATGTTGATATTAAAGAGGACATTGGATGCTCATTTTCAACAAGTTGGTATGACTCTTTCTGTTCTTCATGAAATGGTCATGTAAAACAGCCCTTTTTACCCTGTCAAAAACAGCTCTCTTCACATCGAACCATTGTCACTTTAAATGATAATGAGCTACTGCTGACCCCACCCCTCTCTTTCAATTTTAGTGTATTTGATATTATTTATTGTTACTTTCCGGCCGCAGCTGTATCCCTTTTAGCCACAACTGCGTACAACTGGCTGAGGGTGGAAATATGGTAATATGGGACAGTCTATCAGTGGTTGTAGGCGGGGCTTGGGCAGTATGATGTCATACTGCTCAGAAAATCAAAATGGCTTGAAAATTGAGACTGTTAAGGTTTTTAAGGATTAAAAAAGTGAATTTTGCATCCAGTGTCCTCTTTAAAGAGAAATGGATCTGGTGCGGTTTTGATGTGTTACCTGCTTGTAGACAGAAAATGCCTCCAGGTGCCTGATTTCAGCCTGTAGGGCAAAATATGAATATTACATCAAGATGTTTTTTTTTAATGACGGGACTGTTGCGCTGCTTCAACTCTAACATTTTTCATCTTTTTAAAGCAAAATATTTTAGTTACATCATCAGTTATATTATTCTTGTCCTGTGTCTCTAAGGTGGCGTCCTGCTGTTTGACATGGAGTGGTTGATTAGATTAAATGCTGAATGACTGATAGCATCATGATTGCGCCATTAGACTCTTTGGTTCATGGTGTTTTTAAGAGAAATGTGTTTTTGTGTCTTTTAATTTCTGCGAAGCCTAACGGGTGAATCTAATCACTTTTAAGCATTGTCAGTAGCAATGATAATATTTTAAATAGCCTATATTATAATATCTAGAAAATCTTGAAGAGTGATGACAGTAAACATGTATGGTTTTCTTAGTCTGGCTACATTGCCAGATATGACGTTATAGTGATTAGTTCAGTTAAATGGTCAATATTTCTTAAGCAAATTAGCTCATCTTGTCAATTTGCTACTTTAAAGACCGAGCGTAAGCTCATAGTTTCTATCTCTTTAGCTCAGTGTTCACAGTATTTACTATGAGGCGTTGTATTCAGGAAGGTAGTTTGCTGTACAACTGTTTGTTTTACCTTGTACAACCTCTTCACAGCAATGAACACTGGAAATGTTTCCTAACCTGTTTTACAGTAAAATGTACCCAGTTTTAAGTGGAAATTTGTCTCGAGTCTTCTTTCTTTCACTTGAATTTATCTTTCACATGATTTATCTCCCTCAGTGAACACGTGACCAGCCATATCCTGAAGAGGAAACCAGAGAGAAATAAAAATGGATGACATTTACTTAGATCTATCCGTTATGATCTCTAAATGCTGTTTATACAACACACATGGATAGACCCGCTCACACAATCGCACACACTCTGAATGTAAGTAGCCTACGCTAGCAGCGAATAGTCCAGGGGGATCAGAGTTCTTCCCTCATGAGCAAAAGGGTCTGGGTTGAGTGTGAGTAATAGAAAAACGACTGTGGTGAGATTCTCTGTGGTACAGAGCAGAAAGCCTGACACAAAGCCATCGGGAAAGGTTGCCATGTGCTTTCATTAAATGCTGGACAAACCACTGTACAGCATGAACTAATCTAGAACAACCTCCCTCTGTCTTTACTTTTTAGTCCTTTCTCTTTCACTCCTTTTTTTTCAGTTTCCTGTTTCCAATAGTGACCCGAAGAGCAACAAAGGCCACTCTGCCAAATCTCTTGACATAATCACAGCTTGCACTGTTTAATTGGTGATGCTGCGCTGGAGTTGAGAAACTGTTTGTCTCTGGAGATTTTGGTTCATTAAAAATAATGAGTCAGACAAGCTCATCAGCACCACAAAAGCATTCTGTGATTCAATCGGAAAATATAAACAGAGATGTAATTAAAAACATTATCATCAATATGTATAAAGCAGTAGCCTTATAAAAAGAAAGGGAAAGGGTGAATGCTCCGCATTTTTTTTTTTTTGCCGGTCAAGCAGTTTGATTCTGTGTGAGTGCACGGAGGAGGGAGAGAGCGGGGAGCGATCAATCTCTGAGCAACACGAACACGTACAGGCTGCCAGAGAGAAACAGAACGTGTACTGTGGGACTTACTGGTTTTGCCCCACATATACCAAGGACATAGTGCCACTTAGTCTTTGTCTTGTCATTACACAAAACAGTGCAAAACCCATATACCTTCCAGGAATCTGTAATGCATCACATCTGCTAATGCATATTTGACCACCTACTGCTTTCATGCATTTATTGATCATGATGGAAAAGGAGTCTGAAAAGTGTTTAGAATTAAAAAATGTCTGATGCTTTGTGGCCTGCATCTTAAAGTGCTTTGAATGTTATGTAATGTCCTATTAAATCAAGTCAAATCAAAGTCAAGTCAATAGTAATCAACCTTCATTTTACCAGCTCCCAGGGAATAATTTTGTAATTATTTTCCATTCATTTTCCTTTTTCAGTTTCCATTAAGTTCTTCTGGCCTAATCAAAATGCAGTAGGCAGATATTATTGAAGCTGCTTTCTTGTGTTCTTCAAAAACGTAGACAAGCAAATGTGACTGTTCTAAAATGACATTGTGTAACATTGTGATACTTTGACACATTAAAAAAATATAGAATAATAATAATGACTCTTACGTTGGCCACGTTCACACAGTAGCAGAATACAACTGTCAGCCTTATATTTGAGTCCTTAATACGGTTATGTTCACACGGCTACATTCTCGGCCACATACTCATACAGGCTGCATTCACACTCAGTTTTTTGGATTGATAGCAGGTCTCGAAATGTCCCGTTCACACGGCAGTTTACAGTAGCATCTCGAGTACTGTCTGTATGAATTTGCATCGGCAGTCAAGCCTGTATTCCTTGCCAGTAACCACAGCAAAAGTGACCAAAGTAATATCATACATGGTGACGTCCATAAAACTTCTTGTCACTCTCTGACACGACAAGAGTCCAACTGAGCTGCAAGTTCATCCATCAAACCTTCATTAACCGACAACAGCTTTTAATTTTGGGTGAAGAGCGGAACATTTGAGCTGCACATAGAACACAAAACTGACGGGAGCAGCTCCGGTGGAGACTGAATTAAGTACAGGACTCAACTACACGACCGACAACTGTATTCTGCTGCTGTGTGAACATGGCCATTATGCCCCATTTTAAAAAATTGTAATATAAGGCCACATTTAAACAGCATAGAATACAATTGTCAGTCCTGTATTTGAGTCCTTAATACAGTTATGTTCACAAACAGTACTGTTATTTACGGGCGTCACAACCACATTCTGTAACCAAACTCACATGTGTAAATTTTCAGGACTCACAAGCGCATTCTCGGAAAACGCACTGTGTGATTGGAACAGGACTGGACAGCTAGTTGTCTGGCACGTCATGTTACATTCACACTGTCTTTTGGGATTGACAACTGAATTGACTTACAGGTGTGAGTCTCGAAATGACCGTTCACACAGCAACTTACTGTAGAGCAGTGTAACTGTGTGCCGTGAAAGGTGGTCAGGTGTACCTTGAAAAAATGATCAAAATCTTATTATGTCTATCATATTTCATTATTATTATTTTAAATCAGTGCTATTAGTCATTGTTATGTCTGTTTGTGGGCTTTACAAATGTTTAACCAATGAAAAGCATCCAAAAGAGCTTGTGACTAAATCTTGTAACGCCATTGGATCCTCAAATTGTCAGTCAAACCTCATAACTCCACCCACCTCCATTCGTAATGAAGTGCTGCGACGCTAGTTTGAAGACAGGGGTCTACTTCTTCGCAACGCAAAGGTAAATAAAGAACTGATTTTTTAATAAATACGGTGTTTCCTTTACTCAGAAACACTGTCTATAAAGGCAAAGTCCCTTTAAGGCAAGTCATTTCACTCGGTGGCCATCTTTGATACGCCTCTCGGGCAGGTGCAGCTCCTATCTGTTTGAATGGGGAAACATCAAACTCTCCAAAACTGTTCACCAAGCTTATGATTTGAAACGGTTATTTTAAATCACCAAAGAAATCTGGCAACAAACTGCCTCATAAATATTATTCCTTATGTTCCAATATCGTTTGAAAAAAGCTTATTTTTCAGGCGCGATCAGCCAGTGCGCATGCGCAGTACTAAGCGCATGTCTCAGAACGCTGACTGTTTCTATAGCAACCGGGACTTCTAACGGAAGGCTGCAGTGAAGCGCTGACTTTACTAGTTTAGTTAACGATTGGCTCTTTTATTAAGAAGGCAGGGATTCGCGGCCATAATGAGCGTTGCATCTTTCCCCATTCAAAACTATACGAGTGAAAAGTCTTGGATAGTCTTTGATAAAGGCTAATGTTGTGTGTGTTTGAAAACCAGAGAAAAGCATTTGCTCTGCCACACAAACGTGCGTCTACCATGTGTTGGGTGGTTTCCTTTGTGGTTTCAGCAACGGAGAAATGAGTTGTGTGTCATCTGAAATTTTATATCCGGTCTCCACTGTAAACAGTTCCCATAAGTTTTGTGTTCTGTACACGACTCAAATGCTCCGTTCTCCACCCAAATATAAAAACTGCTGTTGGTTAATGAAGGTCTAATGGATGAACTCGCTGCTCGATTGCACTCAGTCATGTCAGAAAGTGGTAAGACTTTAAGTTTAATGGACATTGCCATGTTTGAAATTACTTTGGTCACTGTTGCTGTGGTTACTGGTAAGGAATATAGGCTTGACCCCCGTTGCACGTTCCTACAGACAGTATGCCAGATGCTACTGTAGGCTGTTGTGTGAACAGGACATTTCAAGACTCACACTTGTAAGTAAGTGCGGTTGTCGGTCCCAAAAACTGACAGTGTGAACATAGCCTGTGGTGTCCCCAGAATGTGTCTGTGAAATTTCATCTCAAAATACCCCACAGATCTTTTATTATAGCTTGTCAAATTTGCCCTTCTTTGGGCATGAGAAAAAACAGGCCTTTCTCGTGTGCGTACCTTTATGTACAAATGAGCTGCTGCTTCCACACACACTTTCCAAAAGAAAGCTCTTCAGGGAGTCCATCAACAATAAAACTGGATAATGTCATGAAGCCAAAGTGTCAGTAATTATTTATGAAATATGTAGACAGTGATCATTTTTGAGATAAAACTGAGGACATAGCTCTGCTCACTGTGAATACAGTCAGGGACAGTGGTAATTTTAGCCACATTAGCTGTACAGCATGCTAACAAGCACATCCGGAAATGCAATTTGGAAACATTCAGAAAAATAAGGCAATTTTCACTTGTTCTGGATATGATGTTTAAGCATCTTTCAGAATCAGCTTCTGTGCAAATTCTGTGTTGAACTGACCCTTGTTACGAAGCAGTCCAGCATAAAAAGATTTGCACAAATATATAAGGCTCTTCTGCACATTTTCTTCCATAAATGAAATTCATCCACAGTGTTCTCCATGGCTCAGATGCTGAGAGTCTTTGGAGACTCATATTTGTACATCCAAAACTATTTTTTGAAACATTTATGTGGCACAGGCAATATGTAAATAGGTGCTATAGTGATGATATAAACATGAAGGATTATATGCGTTTCAAACAGGGCGGGGTCAGTGCGAATAGGGCAGATTGTCACTAGACATGGGCGGGGCTTACTCTTATTGTGACATCACAAACAGCATGTTTTCACACACTGCCTCTGATTTATGGGGATTGTTTTACCAAGCTGGTTGTTTACACTCACTGTGGACACACATCAGTGTTCAAACACCTTGTAAAAGTGAATTTTGCATAATAGTTATTCTTTAAAGCAATGCTGTGTTTTCCCAAGCTAATTCCATAGTTAAACTGCCTTGGGTTCTCTAAAACCCTGAACAGTATTTTGAAGGATAATATCTCTGTAATGATCAGAATAATTGTTTAAAAATACTGTCCTGTGCACACTGCAAGGTCTAGGGCAAAGATAATGCTTGAAGAAAATGAGTCAGCGAGAAGAGTGAACATTAGATTAATGAAGCACTCTGCTCTTATGACTGTTAAATTTCTCTTATTATAAACTCCTGCATTCTATCAACTATCCATTTCAAGCTCAAACAGATGCAAATCCTGTGTTCAGAATTTTAGATTAACCTTTCCTTGTCTGATTTTTCCCACACCTCATGCTGCACGCTGCCATAAGGGTTAACTGAAAGTCTCAGGTGTTTGCAGCTTGAAGGTTAATTGGATTGAACTTGGATATAAACCATAAAGATCATCCAGGCTTAGCAGCAGATGCAAGCAGAGGAGTAGAGTGTAGACAAGGAGGGCAGCTATGAGTTTTGTTGGGTTATGGCACTGACATGCTGCAGTGCAGTGGTCTGTAACCTATTGTGCCAACCGCTGCAATAAGAAAGTGGCCAAATCCAAGCTGAGAAAAGCAAAGCTTCATGACTTTTCCTACCGCAGCAATCACCGCTTGACACTTACTCACAGGAGAGAGGCAACATTGCATCATCTATTTCTAGTTGGGTTATTAGGCGTGACTGGCTTGAGCATCTTGGTGTCTGAAGTGATTAGGGGAATGTGTGCTGATGGGAGAAGGGAGCTATCGGGTGCATTGCCCCAGTGCATCCATCATGATTATGTGGAACTAGGGACCGCTCCACCCCGCTCTGCTTCAATGAGTGATAATAATAATGCAGTGATGCCACAGGTGATGGTGGAGGCTAGTGTGTAGATAGAAAAGCTCCAATGTATTGCTGTTATATAACATTTTCACATTTTGTTTCACATTGTATGGCCATGTGAACCATTGTGATGTCTGTGCACATTGATAATGAACTAAACTGATGACAGTATGAATATTTGCAGTTTTCGAGAACAGGCTGTGTCAGCTTTCTTATTGTAGCCTTACCTTTAGAGAGATAAGACGAACAATTGCTATAAAGAACAAGACCTACTGAAATTTGGATTAGCAGCATTTTAAGAGTATTTATATTATTTCACTCCGTTTGTGTGATCTTAACAGGATGTCAGTCTACTTGTGGGGTTTTCAGTGCTTCTTTCTGGAGGTTATATCAGCATGCCAGTAGGTGGCATCATTAAATAATTGAATCAAGAATTCATCCAATCCATATTCAAAAATGCTGAATCATTCAAGAACAAAATGAGACTGCCTATATAAATGAGTCATTAGCTGTCCCTGCGTTTCATTTGGAAGGGCTCACTCCTATGCCCTAATCCCTTCAAAGGGTTTACCCTCCGGAGTGAGAGCTTCGAAGTGTTGAAGGGTGTAAGGGACCATACAACTGTTTCTTGAAGTGCCCTTCTGCGTCATCATCCCGTGACCACACGGAGGCGCCGTCATCATGGAAAGAATCAGCGCAAAGGATTATGGGGGCCCCTATTTGGAAATCCTTAATTCCGAAGTGGCCAGTTTTGAGCACTTCCGTTTGGAACGACCCTTCAATATGGCGGCCATGATTGTTTTCACTCCGAAGTGCCCTTTCGAGGGCGATATATCCCATTTGGAATGCACCATGTGTCTTATTTCGAAATTCCCCTTTGCACACCAAAAAAAGTGACAGCGGCACAGCATAACTTGAACTGATCTCATTGCACAGCATCTGCAATGTTATGGTCATTCTGAAAAGCCTGAGCAAAGTTTGTCGTCAAAATATTTCTGAATAATTGCCTCCCTGGCTCTGAGGCACAAGTAATTATAATACTTGAAAAATTTCCAAAATAAAGGTTCTTGTGCACATAATATATGTGTGTGTGTATATAAATATACACGCATGCATGTATATATTTAAGAAAAAGTATGTTTATATACTAAATATATAATATGAATTATATGAATATAAATATATGCATGTAAATATTTTCAAAATATATAGTTTATATGTTTGTCTTTATATATACATAATAAATATACACAGTAAACATGTAAACAAAACGTTTATTTAGGATGCGATTAATTGTTTGAACAGTACTATTTTTTATATATGAAAATTTTAATATTCAGTACAAGTTTATGAGGATGTGACAATTTTTGTTCTCTTTGACTCGTTGGATGGAAACTGGTTTATTCACAAATATTTTATGCGATATTCCAATTTTTTTTTTTCAAATTTAAATTCACAACTTTGGATGGAAACATAGTTACTGATTCACATCAGAGTTTCTTTATGAAAGGTTTAATCAGATTAAATTGAATGTTTATTTTTCTTACTCTGGTGACACAGGCAAACAGTAAAACAGCCAAGCTGAGTGTACTTTGTTTTCAGTCTAGTCAGATTAAATAGGCCAGTCTATTGATTACATATACATGATATGCACATTAATTACTAAAAATAATTTGCACCAAATGAAATTTCAAAAATAGTGACGTTTCCAGATTGTTTCCCCACAGGCTGCCCCAAACTTACACCATCTTTTTTGACTGACAATCACACGCAGGCTGCTGTCAGATTCCTTTATGCTGTTTACAGACTCAAGAGCTTAAGGCTGTCACAGAGACAGAGTGTTATTTCTCAGGACGTCTGTGTCAATGATATTTGTCAGGTTGTAGTGACATTTAATGCATGATATTCTAAAATAATAAGCTTTAGCTTCAGTGTTTTATCCCAAACACAAACATTATTTGAGATGTCAGACAATTGTTTTGTCCTTGTTTTACTAATATGGATTACACAGCAAGTGTTTCAGCTATTAACCCAGTTGATCAGAAAAAAATACCAAATCAGACTTCTATTTGACTCGCCCTCCTAAGGTTTCCCCGTTTATCTATGATGCACTTGTTTTTCGTCATCAGCTGATGCTATCGTGCCACTGATTGGCCTAATTTAGTTAATCAGACTGCAGTAATGACTCTCAATTTCAAGAGGCTGTCTTCTCATTTATCTATGTGTGCCGCCTAAAGATCAAAGTGTCCTCAGCACGTCATGTGTTCCTCTGAACATTAAAATGTAGGTCTTTTTGTAAGTAAAGGGAACTTTGTCAAACTGATGTGCATTACATTAATACAAAATCAGCATTATTATTTAACATTCTCAGTAACCTAAAATGTGTTTTCAAGGCCTGCTGCTTACTAGATGTGAAAATGCGTGTTGTTGGCGACTACAGGAGTGAATCATTAATGGATGATAACTGCTGAATAGAAAGGAACCTAGGGCATCGGCACGGTATGTTACATAAGTGGTATTTGAACTAAATAACAGTGGTTGTACTATTTTGTGTTCCCGCAGCGCATGTACTTGTTTTCAACACGTTTTTTGACGTGGCCTCATGCTAAAACACGTGTACCTGCCTGACAGAGAACGCTGAAATGCTAGGCTTGACCAGCAGGGACGTCATGTCCTGATGTCGTGTAGCACAGCGTTCAGGTTTATTGTCATCGCTTCACACTCCTGCACTTGTCTCAGTGGGAGAGACGTGTCTCTCCACATCAAGCCGTGAGCGAGTCTGAGCGACCCTGACGGAGTGCTAGCAAATGCTGAGAGGGTTTTATTGTAGTTTTATTGCTGAGAGTGGCTGTTATGTGAGTCGCTGACTGTCCAAAGATGAAAGTTTACTAATAATTTGAAAGAGTGTGAGGCGGCTTTTAGTAGAAAGCTGAAAATCTATTATTTAGATATGGACATTTTCCAAGAAAACTTCTCGGTTAAAGCTTAGTTTGTTTTGGTTATTCAGGAATAAAAAATGGTCTTGTCATTCATATCAAATTGTACATACATTTAGCCACTTACACTACCAGTCAAAAGTTTTCAAACAGTAAGATTGTTTGTTTTTTAAAGAATGTTTTTACTATTTAAAATATATTTTATAATGTAACTTATTCCTGTGATCAAAGCTACATTTTCAGCATTACTCCAGTCTTCAGTGTCACATGATCCTTCAGAAACCATTATAATATGCTGATTTGCCGTTTTTTTTTTTCTCTCTCTTTTTTTTCCTCCAGGATTCTTTGATGAATAGAATGATCCAAAGATCAGCATTTATGACTGGAGTAATGATGCTAAAATTCAGCTTTGATATCACAGAAATTAATTACATTTTAAAATGTATTCAGTTGTTTTAAATAGTAAAAATATTTCAAAATGTAACTGTTTTTGCTTTACTTTGGATCAAATAAATGCAGGCTTGGTAAGCAGAAGAGACTTCTTTAAATCTTTTGACTGGTAGCGTACACGATTGTATTTTTTTTTCTTGCACTGATTTAACACTTAAAGATCCAAACTAAAGGCGTGTATGTATTAGGGATGCAACAATACAGTTAGTCCACGGTTCAATACTTAAATCAGTTTTTAATCATGGTTTTCGGTTTGGTTCGGTTCTGATAGTTTGCCACATCACTGTGTTTTTTTTTGTTTTTTTTTTGCATCTAACAAAATACTCCTGTAAACGTCTGTACACTGGAAAAAGTGTGGATTATTATATGTCTGCTCAATATTTCTTTTGAGAGAGCTAGAGGGTAAGCATGTGACATCACTGTGTGGCAAAAAGACTGAGTGGCAGCATTGGTTTCAACGTGAATGTTGCGACAGAACACACAAAACGCCTCTAAAACCAGAACGATCTTTGTGATTGACTGTACAAAGAGATTTGACAAGAAACCCAAGGTATATTTTTACAGACTGCTGAAAGCTAATGAAAAGAGAAGCGAATTAATTGCTGCAATTCAAAGTAACAAATGGTCACCAGGCAGCGAAAGACGGATTTGCAGTTATCATTTCATGTTAATATGTGGAATTGTGCAGTAAAACCATATCCTGGACAACAAGTTTAGAAAGGCTTTTCATTGCATTTCATTAGAAGGGAAGATGCTCTGCAAGTGTTGCTTTTTCTAATATAAACGGAGAGGCGTTTCCTCATCTCTGCACGTGAAATCATGGGCACACACAGCAAATTTAGAGAGATATAAAACAAGGAAATTATTTAAATGCAAAACCGAAAAAAAAAACACAATTCACAAGCGTGTATTGAACAGTGGATGTCGTTTATATTTATCTAATTTAAAGTTATTTGAACATTTTTATGATAAAAAGCCTTCAATGGATGCATTCAACCAAAAATCTAAAAACGGTAAAGACATTTCTAAAAATCAATTTTCTTTTGAACTTCAAATAGTCCTGAATAGTCAAAAATAAGCACCTTAACTGTTTTCTACAATTATATTAAAAAAAATGTTTCTTGGCATATTAGAATGATTTCTAAAGAATCATGTGACTGGAAGAATAGCTGATGGCAATTTACATTTGTCATTACATGAATAAATTTAATTTGAGCATAAGAGAACATAAGAGACTTGATTAAAACATTTAAAAAAATCTTACAACCCAAACTTTTAAAAAGTAAGATACAGTATTAAACAAATGCAAAAAAAAAAAAAAAAAAAAAAAAAAAATCCCCTACTCACACCCCTTGTCCCTAAAATGATAGAATAGTCTAAAAAGATAAGAATTTAATACAGTATATATTCAGTTATTTCAAAATATCTCCTGAGAGATTCAAGTAGCAGCCAAACCACTTTACATTGTGCATTGCCTTTGTATCTGAAAGTGTGGCCATCTTGGATGCAGTTGTGATTGCTAGTGGCAGGCGTTCCTCTGAATGTCAGGATGAGAGAGGCCTGGAGATCTCGACCCAGACATGCCCCGTCAAAAAGGGTGAAAGCCTGTGCTGTCTGTATGAATACAATCCAATATTCACCCAGACAATGTGCCCTTTCTCAAAGAGTAGGTCTATTCTTTCTCTCTCTTACTCCTCCTCTTCCTGATTTCTCATGTCTTATCAATAGGCTTTTCTGTAATCTGTGCATTGGACCTCTGTGGTGTTCATAAAACTTTTAGACAATTAGAAGATGATCCATCTTAGTCCATTAAAGCTGTCCGGCACTAATGAACGCTTGTTCATTACTGCATCCGTTTTTTTTATATTCATAATATAATAGATGAAGGGTAAGCTGATATCAGGCTCAGAGTGCTTCAGGCTTGCATTTACATTAAATGGGTTGTGGTGTAATAGATGACCTGATTTTTGTTTTTGACAGTCTGCATTCGTACACTCTGGTTCTCAAAGAACCTCATTTGAGTCCTCAAGGGACCAAGGCATCAAAAGACACACATTTACCAGCAGATTTCTTTTCTTGCCACAGGTGACTGGAACAACAGTGTGCTTTAATTAGCAGGTAGGAACAAAAATGAGGTATTTGGTGGTGTCATAAAATCTATAGGGTTTTTTATGCTTGTAGATTGTAGATTATTTTTTACTATATATATATATATATATATATAAGAACATTAATAAAGCATGACAGTGACAGTGGTTTTAATGTTAAGGGTAATAGGACTCCAGGACAAAAAACTCTCACGCTCTTCTGCTGAAAGGTCACGGCACAGCATCGTAAAGACATTATGAAAAGGTTGTGTGCACTTCATTCGCTGGCTGAGCTTCATGAGTCATTCGGGTTGTGACACACTGTTTCATTCCTTGGAGGACTGTGAGCTTTTGGTGGCAGCTGGTATTTTATTTCAGAGATTTCATTTGAAGTGTAATGGAACTGTGGGTAATCCCTCACCGATTTCAGGGTTACTTTCTGATGACGTAGTTCACTGAAGCCGTTTATTAGAGCACATGTATTCTTCACGGTTGTGTGACTGCTAATATACTCCATCTTGAGCCTTTTCATTCTGTCCTTCCTGTCTCTTGATATTGCTCAGTATTTTTTTTTTCTGAATTTTTTTTTTATATAAATTCAAGCAATTCAAACATCTAATGTGAATAAAGTCGAAATGACATGAAAATACTGTAAAGCTGGAAAAAAATCATGTTTGTGACACATGCTAAAGTTGCAACTGTAATTAGGATATAAATTCACAATCGTTAAATGTGACATATCACAATTGCAACTTTACATTGTGAGACAGTCACAAGTTGAGAAATAAAATCACAAATGTTTGTATTTATTTATTGACTGTCATCCATTATATTCCCCCTTCTTTGTTTTTCCTGGCCTGTAATTCTGTGTTGTTGCTTATGTTTTATATTTCAGTCTTCTGGCTGGTGAAGGGCTCTCATATCTGTTCTGCTCTACAGCTCATTTATCTATAAACACACACATTCACTCCAGCAAATACGGCCACTATTAATTCCACCTCCCTTGCTCTATCCACCTCATTACCCATCAGTCTGTGTGCATGTGAGCTGAACGTATAGCTCATGTTACATCAATCTTGTCTTTAATTTATCATGTTTGCATTGTTCTCACATTCACTCCCTTGGCCATCCTTCACTTCATCTCACCCTTCTCCTGATCACAATCTTCCGCCCTGAGGTTGAATTTTTTCATCATCGCTTTTGCCATTTACACCACTCCTTCTATTTTCATTATCCATCCTCCCACCTTGCTCACTTTCTGCTCACCTAGAAGCAACAAAATCACTCACAAGCACACAGTATACAGATACAGTCCTCAATATAGAGCAGACACTGCCATATTAGAAGTATTCTCCTTAATGCTGCTGGTTTAATTAAATACATTATTCCCCATCATCACAATAAAAACAACATAAAAATAACAGTATATATTATGGGAAGACGCATAAGTGCAAATCGCTGCAACTAAATTATCAAAAATACTTTTTATGTTTCATTCACCCTTTGGTGAACATTAAGAATTTGATATATAAAACAGATCATTAGGCAATACATATTTTTAATATTATGCATAATTATACATAAAACAGAACATTGAACATTAATGATGTTAATCAGAAATGGCACCATCACTTCCTTTTATAGCCATCAGTGTTGACCTACTTAGTGATGAACTTATACTGTCTTACCCAATGTAGATGAATAACAATATAAAAAGAGAATTGTTTAGGATGGGTATTCATTTTTTTCTACTTCTTATCACTCTTAATTTTTTTTCTCTCATCTTATTATTATTATTATTATTATTATTATTATTATTGTATATAATGTACTCTGTAACACTTTACAAAGAGGTTTAATCAACATTAATAAGTGTATTGTTAGTTGAATAATTTTAATTTCTACATTTACTAGTACATCTTTAACATTTCAAATTTGTGTAAATGAACATGACTAAATATAACATTAATATAACTAGGGTAATAAATAAATAAATAATTAAATTCTAAATATTTTTAGAATAACATGCATTATAAATATTAAATATATACTAAATATTACTGCATTAGCATACCTAATGCATTAATTACTTCATTATTTTATTTTATTTTATTTTATTTTATTTTATATATTTATATTTATATTTTATTCATTCATTCTGCAAGGATGCATTAAATTGCATCATTACTCCAGTCACATTATCCGTTAGAAATCATTCTAATATTCTGATTTGCTGCTCAAAAAACTATTATTATTATTATTATTATTATTATTATTATTATTATTATTATTATTATTATTATGTTGAAAACAGCGGAGTAAAATTGTTCTCAGGTTTCTTTGAATAGAAAGTTCAGAAGTACATAATTTATTTGAAATAGAAATCTTTTGTAACATTATAAATGTCTTTATCATAACTTTTGATCAATTTAAAGCATCATTGCTGAAAAAAAGTCTCCCAAAGCCGATAAATGCTGATCTTGGGATCTTTCTAGTCATCAAAGAATCCTGAAAAAAAGGAATGTAAATATTGGTATAATAATAATAATAATAATAAATAAAATGTAGTTTAGATGATTATTAGACTGATTTTTGAAGGATCATGTGACGGAAGAAATGATGCTAAAAATTCAGCTTTGAAATCACAGGAATAAACATTTTAAGATATCTTTAAATAGAAAGCAATTATTTTAAATAGTAAACATATTTAAAAATTGTATTGTTTTTGTTGTATTTTGGATAAAAGTAAATGCAGGCTTTGTGGGCAGAAGAGATTCTTTAAAAAAACATCAAAAATCTTACTGTTCAAAAACTGGTAGTGTACAATTTAAAATGCATTCAATTAAAAAAGTATTTTTATTATTGTAATAGTATTTCACAATATTACTTTCTTAGTGTATTTTTAATCAAATAATGCAGCTTTGGTGAGCATAAAAGACAACTTTCAAAAACATTTATAAAATTGACAAGGAAAGCAAGCTCGCTAAAACATTTGTGAATTTTGTAACTAATCTAAAAAATAAATGTAATTATCTAAATAGATTTTGCCATCAGAAGCGTGACTGCAACAATGTTAGCCTTATCACACTCTCTCAAGCGCTCTCCTGTGAGGCTTAGACTATCAATGTTAAGACAGATTACTGTCCCACTCTCTCTGGAGGGCAGTGCTTATTTTAGCACCAGCCTTGGCCTACTGCATCCTCACTCTATAAGCAAGAGCATTCAGTCAAAGAGTCTTGATTCTGTGTTGATCTATTTCAGCGCCCTTCCTCCAGCCCTTCTTCATCTTGACCTGGCAGGTTTTCTTTGCATAAACGCTAGCGCTGGTCCTGCATCTCTGTCCATTTCCTTATCATTGACCCAGATTCCTGCTCTCTCTTTCTCCTGGTTAGATTAGTATTGATCACAGGGCTACAAATAACTGCCCACAACTTGTTCAAAGCTTTTCTGGGTCAAGTGTGCATTGCATAATTAGTGTTTAAGCATGTTGGGATGCCATTAAAAACATGTTTATATGAAATTGGTGCGAGTAGAGAAAGTATGATAATAATAAAGGCTAATTTTTTTTCAAGGTCTGACAACAAGTACTAACCCACTTTGTTCTTGTTTTATTTCAAACCCTTTTTTAATCCAGTTATGTTGGATAACAAATGGCCCTGTCATTGAGACAAGCATTTTATGCTGTGACTGGCTGGCTTTCATCCTGCTATTGGCAAATCTGTAAATCGTCTGTCATTTCAGCACTTCAATTACAGAAAACAACAATAATGCACAGCCCCATTTACACCCACATAGAGCGCCAACCCTTCACGGAAAACAAATTACCGTTCGCTGTGGTCCAGCGATGCAATGAGACCTCCACTTTATGTGGTCAGCAAATTAGAGGTCAATTTTAAGTGAACAAATTAATCTTTTCCCAGGGGCTTGAGAATACAAATTGCATAATTTAAGTAGGGGTGATGTTTTCTGAACAGAAGACCACTGGAAAGCAAAATGTATTCCTAATGGAAATGAAAAGTGGGTTATACTGATGCTAGTCTCGCTCACCTGGCTTCTGACTACAGCATGAGATCTTATCCGTGTGCAGCTTATTCTGGTCAGTGTTCGCCCTTTTAGACAGGAAGTGACATCTGTTTTGACCAACATGTAAAATGATAAAGGTTTGTTTTTACATGTAGTTTAGAGGGATAGTTCACCCAAAAATGAAAAAAATAAAGTCATTAAAGGAGAAGTCCACTTCCAGAACAACAATTTACTAATAATTTACTCACTCCCTTGTCATCCAAAATGTTCATGTCTTTCTGTCTTCAGTCGTGAAGAAATTATGTTTTTTTGAGGAAAACATTTCAGGATTTTTCTCCATATAATGGACTTCATTGGTGCCCCGATTTTAAACTTCCAAAATGCAGTTTAAATGCAGCTTCAAAGGGCTATACACGATCCCAGCCGAGGAAGAAGGGTCTTATCTAGATACAATTTTTTATACTTCTTAAGCACAAAAGCTCGTGTAGCACTAGCTCTGGGATGCGCATCCATGACGATACGTACTATTGAATCACGTCGAAAGGTCGCGTGGAACGTAGGCGGAACTACAGACCCAGTGTTTACAAAGCAAACGTGCAAAGACTAAGGAAGTCCAAGTAAGCCAAACGCTGTTTACAAACAAAAAGGTACAATGATGTCGGACGATTCTGAAGTTGTAGGAGAAAATAAGATGGAGTTTTTCGCCATACTCTACCTTTTTGAGCCGGAGTACACAGACGATGAACTTGGATGTGATTCGTAGCGTCGTGGACGCGCATCCCAGAGCCTGTGCTACACAAGCTTTTGTGCTGAAGTAAACAAATTTTTATTTTTCGAAAAAAAAATGACATCGTTTTGCTAGATAAGACCCTTCTTCCTCGGCTGGGATCGTTTAGAGCCCTTTGAAGCTGCATTTAAACTGCATTTTCGAAGTTTATTATTGGGGCACCAGTGAAGTTCATTGTCTGGAGAAAAATCCTGAAGTGCTTTCCTTAAAAAACATAATTTCTTTACGACTGAAGACAGAAAGACATGAACATCTTGGATGACAAGGGGGTGAGTAAATTATTTGTAAATTGTTGTTCTGAGTGGAGTTCTCCTTTAATTACTCAGCCTCATGTTGTCCTAAATTCGTTAAACCTTTATCTTCGGAACACAAATTAAGATATTTTTGATGAAATCTGAGAGCTTTCTGACCCAGAATGCTGGTCCTTGCATCAACAGTAACACACTGACATGAAAGAGAAGAAATTGCTGAATAAAGTTTTTTTATTTTTTTTAATTTGTCGACAAAGTATTCTCGTAGCTTCATAACATTATAGTTGAACCACTGATGTCACATGGCCTACTTTAACCAACCTGACCTCATGACGAAAATGTACATGTGGAAACTTTTTCACAAGATGTGAAATGTGTACCTCCATGTACGTTACATGATATATCCGATGTAAAATGTCCACTGAGTGGCGCTAAAAGCGTGTTTGTTTTTTCCCAGAACATATGAGCGTACATATGATGCGTTTTACGTATGTGACTTTGGTTTTGTACGTGTCACCACAGTTCTGAATTGAAATGTCCATTGAGTGGCGCTGTAACTCTAATGTTCTGTGACGTTTTAATATAACGTACCGTCTGCACTACACCTAAACCTACCAGATAATAAACCAAAGTGAATATGACGTAAAAACACAATTGCAAACATGCCGTATTTGCTTGTTTTTCAATCTCTCATCTTTCAGCCCTTTGATTGTGAATCATGTTTTTAACGGGATTCGTACCCAAGCATTCCACATCTTAAGTCAAATTCTGTGCCGGCTGAGCTACCGAGCAAGCTTGCTATGTTTGGAAGACAAAACATGGAGCTGTAATCATAACACGCGTCTTGCAAAAAAGTTCCTACATGTACGTTTTCGTCATGAAATCAGGTTTCTGGGCCTTGAATGTGGTATTTGCATACTGTCTAGGTCAGAAAGCTCTTGGATTTTATCAAAGATATCTTAATTTGTGTTCTGAAGATCTGAAGGTCTTACGGGTTTGGAAGGACATGAGGGTGAGTAATTCATGGCAGAATTTTCATTTTTGGGTGAACCATTCCTTTAAAGACAGGTTTATATTGAATATGTGCATCATGACACACATGGAATACATAGGGAAATATTATAAAAATGTATAATTAATAATTGTATTAATTAATAAACATAAAATGTTGCAGTGTCAACAGTTCAGAAAAAAAGACAAATAGTGTCATATTTCAGCAAATCCAGTCATTTACCTTTTAAACGCGACTTGGTTTTCAGGTAAAATGGTAAAAACAAAAAAAAAAACTCCTGAATGTTGAATAAAGCGAACTAATCACAGTAGAGCAGGTTCGTCAGATGTAACTTTTATGTGAAATATTCATTATTGTATGTAGTGAAAACTGCTGATTAATGATATGATTTTTACTACTCTTTATAGCTACTGTAAACATGTCTCATATGATAAAATAGTTCCATAAGTCCTTTTTATTTCACTTTTTCTATTAGCCTAATGGATTATACTTGCTCATTTTTATGTCAATGTTTATATCCAAAGTCATATTTTGCAAAAACACACTGTGGCCTCACGTACTGTAGCTAGTATATCAGTGATGTGCAGTAAACTCGCTCAAAGTTGTTGCTTCTATGTGACCCGTCCTTTAGTCACTTCCCTGTCCTAAATTTCACACTCCATTAGCCATATAAATTCATTTTATTCTATTGAGAATATGTAGCTGCACCAGTAATGCTACAGCACATGAAACCGCTTCCGAGAACAATAAACCCTTTAATGGCAGAATATTAAAGTGTGTATTACTCACAACTCACAAACTATTCTCTGCGGTGCCTTAAAAGGATATTTATTCCATATGTTTGTGTGTTCGCGTGTGTTATGTTGCGTTATGCGCCTTATGGCAGGAGCTCTGACATTTGAATGGTTTCCATCGATCATGACTCTCATAACAGGCTGTGGGAAGCGAATGAACCCTGCAGAGTATCTAGTGTCCTGTAGACGTGTTTGTTCGGGTGGGGGGTTGTATGAAGGTCAGAGGCAGCAGGGCTGAATGAACATCAGACTGCGATCACTCCAGGTGGACACGCAACATTAAACTCATAGATGATGAGCAGCTAGACTTGATGGTGCTGAGGGGAAGATGTCTCATAAAATGCTTGATTATTGCCTTCTGCTCCTCAAGGTCTTACGACTTTTCTGGGAAAGTATAAGTGCGTTCTGTATGAAAGATTTGTAGTTGCACATGTCTACTGAAAAAAGTGGGGAGATTCACTTACAGAATAAAAATTTCAAGATAATTTACTTACCCCCTTGTCATCCAAGATATTCATGTCTTTCTTCAGCCACAAAGAAAAAGCTTTTAAGGCAAACATTCCAGGATTTTTCTCCCGAACAAACCACTGACCATTATTGGATGTCAGTGGTTCCCAACAGGTTGAAGGTCCAAAATGCAGTTTCATTGCAGCTTTAAAGGGCTCCAAACGATCCCAGCCAAGAAATAAGGGTATTATCTAGCAAAAAGATTGGTTATTTTCTTAGAACAATAAAAAATGTATATACTTTTTAACCACAAATGCTCATTTTGTACCAGCGTGACTGTGCACATTACGTAATGATGTTGGAAAGGTCACCCGTGATGTTTGCAGAAGTACCGACCCAGTGTTTACAAAGCGAATGTGCAAAGAAAGTCAGACACCCTTTACGAAAAAAGGTAAAACAATGTTGGATCATTTCGAAGCTGGAGGAGAAAATGAGATGCAGTTTTTCCTACCTTTTTGAACCGAAATACACAGACGAAGAACTAACCATGCAAAATCCTGGAATGTTTTTCTCCAAAAAAAACTCAGTTTCTTTACAACTGAAGAAAGACAGACATGGGGATGGCATGGGGTTAAGTAAATTATCAGGAAATTTTTGTTCTGAAAGGGAACTTCTCCTTTAAACCTTCTACTTGCATGTAATTTAAAGGTACAGAGGTACCTTTAAATTACCAAAGGTACAAATGGCTCAATTAGATCCAGGTTTGATGAAGACCCGCCTGCCGAAAAATGAAATGTGTTGTGATAGGTTAGCTGTCCCAGTGCGTTCTGATTGGCGGACAGCTTAAGCAGTGTTTCAGTACTGCCACGCCCCTTGCCAAAACAGCAAGTTCCGTCTGCTCCATTATAGTTAGGGATATATTAAGGTGTAGTGGACGCTACAGTAGTGTTGTATCGTGTCGTCAGCCTGCGTGATCACCGATACATGATATTGTCATGCTAACTTATTTAATTATTTACATACATAGATTCATTGCCTGAAACCAGCTCCAGCATAAGGCTAAAAGCAACCTAATGTTTTAACATGACTTAATTTGTATTTAACATGACAACAAATGAATAAAAACATTGTAAGTTACTAATTATAATGCTTACATTTCCTTATTCAAAAAAGCAGCTACAGAAAACGAGCAAAGAACATTAACATTATCAAAGAACATCATCACTGATTAGCCTAGCCTGGTGTAGTGCAAGTTTATGCATTTTTGAAAAACACTTGCATTATAAGTAAAGCTATCTCTACGATGAATAAATCTCTTACCACACACTGAACGCATCTGCGGCGCGTTATGGCTCAGACACGGCCACCGGAGCAGATCGCGGCCACTCTAGTCATTGCTTGTGTTTAGACCAGCCGCACTGTGGTTTGTTGAAGCATCCCAGGTGGCTAATCCTCCACCTCGTTCCTACCCACCCCCCAACTTTTTGAATTTCCATAGGCGAGATTTATTCTAATGATATTCTAATGGGCCACGTTGTGACATCACAACACCCGGTAAACAACACTGTAGTCCAAAGGAGCTGTTCGTTGTAGTTCTTGAAAAGGGATTTTTTAAAAACAAAATATCAAATAAATATGGATTTTGAGATTTGTAACATTGTAGATGTTTTTTATGCCCAAACATACATGCCACACACTGACAAAAATTCAAAAAGTGAAAAAGCATAATAGGACTCTTTTAATATATTATGGTAATTCTGTTAATGGTAGCGGATAAATAACAAAGATTATTAGTTATCAGTAACAGAACAGATCAATAATTATAATGTGTCAAGAGGATGAAGATAATTCAAAGATTAATTAAAATGCACTGTTATTGTAATTAATAGTCATTGGATTGGTGTAAGATCTGGGCTGTTAACACAGTTTTCTGGCTCAGGTAAAGGTGACCCAGTAACCAGAGCATTACACTGATTATGCTTCTGCTTCCAGTAAGTTTAATATTCAGCCCCACAGAGATTCTCTCTGAAATCAATGTACTGTAGCTTTGAATGAAAAGGGTCTGTTAGGTGTTTTCAAACTGGGCTCTGGAGACAAGACCGTTCTATTTTACAGTAAGAAACTAGTATAGTCCAAAATGAGAGCAAATGGAGCAAGGCTAATACTCTGATTCATGTGGACTACCTATCAAATTTTTTTTTTATTATTATTATTATTATTTTTTAATGTTTTTGAAAGGAGTCTCTTATGTTCACTAAGACTGCATTTATTTGATTAAAAATACAGTAGAAACAGTTAAATTGTGAAATATTATTACGGTTTCAAATAACTGTTTTCTATTTTAATATACTTGAAATTTAATTTATTTTTGTGATGGCAAAGCTGAATTTTCACCAGCCATTAATCCAGTATTCTCACATGATCCTTCATCAAATTATTCTAATATGGTGATCTGGTGCTTAAAAAACTTTTTTACTATTATCAATGCTGAAAACAGTTGTTCTGCTTAATATTTTTGCAGAAAGCATATTTTGTTCAGGATTGGCTAATAGAAGGCTAAAAAGAACAGCATTTATTATATAAAACTGAATTAAATTGTATTCAAATATTAAACACTTCGATTTAATTGTTGAAAATAGTAATAATTTCTTAAAAATCTTACTGACCCCAAACTATTTTTTCTCACAAAAGCAACTAAATGTGCATTTTTTGAATGTGAATGTGAAAACAGAATTTCTTGGGGTTTGTTTAATAATGAAAGCATACATTTTGGCTTTTTGACTCTCTAATGTGTTACTAATAAAATGGTGAATTAGGTGCAGTAGGTGTGAATCATACAAGACACTGCCATCTAATGGGCGGATTGGGTTACTACTGTTTTCGGCAAAATAATTTCAGAGACTCATTTATAAATATCTCCACGGTTTTGAACAAATTTATAAGATTTATTAATCACTCTGTCCTTCTTTTGAACCCCATACGTGTTTGAGTTGGAACACTCTACAAAGGTATAAACACTGTGTGCCACACAAATAGTGCTTTAAATAGCTTGGATACTATTGGGATTATTATTATTATTATTATTATTATTATTATTATTATTATTATTATTATTATTATTATTATTATTTACTCCAGAGTGCTTGTTGCAGTGCATTATGGGATTGTGTTCTGTACAGAAGGAACAGTATGTATCTCTTTGTCTGGACTCGCTGTTTTCTGGATGATGTTGTCTTTGTTCAGGATGGTTCTGTGTGTAATGGTCACATACTAGTAGATTCAGCCAACAAAAACTGACTCAAATGAACAAGAGCTTGGCAGAAAAACAGGCACAGTTACATAAACACAGGATGGACATCCAGAAAACAGAAATTAACTTCAATCTTCAATCTGATCTGGGCCTGTTAATAGTAATATTCCCATCACCCAATGACCGTACATTATTGGTCTAAAAACATAAAATGGTGGACTTTTGCTCTCTCGCTGCTTGATAAACCGTGAAGCTAATAATACATCAGCTGCTCAACAGGTGCCTTTGATCTGTACAGCAGCAGAGTTACTCGGCTTTAACAAAGCCCACAGCCAGAAACTGGAAGAAAAGCCAGTGTTTAATTAATCATTCACATTTATTCAGTGTTTTGGTACAGCTGGAAACAAACAGGCTGTTGTTTAAACACCAAAATCACCAGTTAAATTGTTCCAGTTTGTTTTCAGGTCAAGCAAGGACAAACTGAAGGCTGTATTAAATTGTTGCCTGAGAGAAAACGGACAATGATACGACATCAAAAAAGTGATTTCGAAAGACTGAGCTCTGAAAATAGCCACATTTACGCAAGACATTTCCATTCCAAGTCTGTTCAAACTCTCAGGTTTGTTTAATCTGATGTAGATAAAGTCCAC
This sequence comes from Labeo calbasu, assembly GCA_019740295.1. Lineage (NCBI taxonomy): Eukaryota > Metazoa > Chordata > Actinopteri > Cypriniformes > Cyprinidae > Labeo > Labeo calbasu. Next base: position 30,785 of record JAHKKF010517991.1, read on the forward strand.
GGCAGTTTTAAGCCCGTCACCTGCCGCCTGCGTTATTAATTCAATAGCCCAGGATCACATAAAGACATTAATCCCATGATTCACTGATTGTCATTCATGATTATTCGAATCATTTGCATTGAGTGGTTTGATAGCAGGGGCCACAAAGAAGCCTGATTAGCATTGATATCTTAAGAGTCCACACGGTAGACAAAGTTGCCAGGTAACCAGACATGAAAGTAAAACGCATTTTGTTTGATAATAATAATTTCACAAATGTTTCTTATCGTACATCAACTTCTATCAAGCAGTCTTTTAAAGAAAATTACTTGGTAGTTTTTGTGAAATCCCGATGCTAATAGAGGGTTTTCACAACGTGTCATCAATCTGTGGCACTGAGTGTAAACAATACCATTGAACAAAACTTGCTTATTTTGCTGATTATTGCTGCTGAAAATGGTCTACAGTCTTGGGCTGTAGTAATTGGTCAGACCGGGAAAAACATATGGAGTACTATAGACTGCCAAAAGTTACGACAAATCAAGAAGGGTCCTAAAAACTGTCTGAGGAACAAAATGCGTTCAAAATTTGTTCTTATCATTTCCAATCTGGTAGGTGAAATATTAGGCCAATATCTTAATTAATACTGCTCGTACGTATCTTTATCACCTCTTAACTTTAGTTTGTCAAAATATTGTGCCCTTTCCTGCTAATTAAGTCCTTCTCTACATGATTTAGCAGCTTCCATTTTTATTTCTGTGGTTTAGACAGCATAAATTAGCAGAACAACATATTCAGTACATTAAGCACGCAATCCATGCTGTTGTTTACATCCAAACATCACCGATATGGCCGCACATCCGGGTAACTGATCAAATCATGACACAAGTCTAGTGTATACTGTAGTATTTATCATAAGACAAGACCAGTAGATTTTCAATGGCTTTATTTGAAAAATACACACCATTTACATACGCTTCCATTCCTCTTTTTATATCATGTACTGTATTACAAAAACACTACAAAGCACGGAAAGATTCAGACTGTACAGACTGTTTCAGAGATACGAGGTTAGCATGACAGTTCTCCCCACAAGGTTCTCAAGAACTTAAGCTTCCTCTCTGAGGCACAAAATGAGGATTTTGTTAAAACTTAGCTTGAACGATGTTCAAGAGGCAATTCACAGGCATCAAAAGCATAATGATTAAAAACTGAAATAACAGCTAAGCAGAACTTATATAAATATTAACACAAATACCAAGAACAAAATCTGAACAGTGCCACGTTATGCATTTGGAATATTGATTTAAATATTAGAGTGTTCGATTTTGCGGTTCATCAACAAGCACAAGTTTTCTGATTTGTGCATAATACTACAGCTGGGTGGTCATAAAAACATTCAGTCACACATTTCTTATTCAGGTACAGCCAATATGTCTATAATATGAATGTAAAAACTGTTTGGTGTCCGTTTGTTGGAGTCAAACAAGTACACATGGCAAACAAGTAACCTAACATGAAATACAAGTGTTAAAACATAAAACATTTAAGCTTAGTTTGGATGCTGAACAAAAAAAAGTAAGGTTTCACAAACACTCAGCACAACGGGAACACTATAACACTGCAGCAGCAACACCGAGGCATTTAAAGGCAGGAAATGGGCCTCATCCTGTGGTAGATGCTGAGTCTTATTGAGAATTTCCAAAGATCAGCAGCTCAGCTCAAGTGATGAATGTTTGCCTCTGTATAAATTGCTTTACAAATACCGAAAAGTACACACTTTATTTTTCAAATATGTCACTTTTCAAAAAAAGTCAGCAATAAAAATGCACTTTTTTCCTATTTGGGCAGTTCGTACCAAAATAAATTACTTTTTTCTTGTACAATTTACCTTAAGTATCGATATACTGAATACTACGAAAATATTATTTGATTATTTAAAACTTGTGACCCTCAAGTTAATCAGTGGTTATCTAAGCTTTAAAACCTATCTTAGGGTTTTTTTTTACAATATAAAATGATTCGTATACAAAACAGAAATAGCAATATTGAAAATCTGTAGCTTTGTAAATGATGACAATGCAAACAGCTAAACGCTTTAGCTGGAACCTGATACAATATTTCTCTTGGTGTACTATTACTATATATTGCACAGTATATACTATGTACAGCTGTGCGGAGTTGAACTGTAGGCCATTTAGTTACTTCCAGAACGTCCATAATAAATAGAGACCTTTTCCTTGATTTGCTCTTTCAATGCAAACAGCCTAGAAAAATCTGCAGTTCTGCTGCATTTGTCGTTGTGCTTAAGTCTATGTACAGAACTCCAGCTGCTTGTGTCCATTTGCAGGGCTGATGGGATACCAGAGGATGTACTGCAGATCAGCCTGTGGTGAGATCGCTGTGAGGAGACTCCAACGTCTCAGCAATTTCACCCAACTCGTCTTGAAGCTCTGCGAAAGAGGGTCTTCGGAAAGCCTCTATCTGCGTGGGCCACAACAAAAGTAAATGGTAACACACTACTTCCTTAATACTGTAGTACTAAAGTAGTACTAATAGTAGTATTAATTACATAAAACTACTTCTTAATACTGTGCTCGAGGGTTTGAATTCGAAGATCATAGTGAATTTAATTTAGACATGTAACTACTGTATCTTCTGAAGGGCAGTACTAAATGAAAAAATATGATATTTAGGCAAAATAAGAAAAATGTACACATCTCTATTCTATTCAAAGGTTTTCACCCCAAGGCTCTTAACAGTACACATCAGTGAGCATTTGAACCTTCTGTAATAGTTGCATATGAGTCCCTCAGTTGTCCTCAGTGTGAAAAGATGGATCTCAAAATCATACAGTCATTGCTGCAAAGGGTTCAAATACAAAAAAATGCTGAAAACCAAAGAATTTGTGGCACCTGAAGGATTTTTCTGAAGACAGCGGTTAGTTGAACTGTTTAGGACAAACAAGGGACTCAAGAACAACTATCACTAAACAAAAAAACACAGCTGTGGATCATTCAGGAAACAACACAGTATTAAGAATCAAGGGGATGTAAACTTCTGAACCGGGTCATTTTTATAAATTCAACTATTTCTCTTCTGGACAATATGTAAACGTCTTTTATGTGAAATATCTTATTCAGATCAGTACTAAATAAACAATAACACGCATTTTGTATGATCCATCTTATTTTGGTAAAATAACATTTTTAATGATTCTGAAAGGGGGGTGTAAACTTTTGCCCTCAACTGTATACACAAAAGGTACCAACGTCACTTACCAGACAGCAGCTGGCTGCCAGCTCCAAAAGACGCTGAGGACACTCACTGACCATTTTCCCAAATGCTGATACATCCAGGCCGTAGTCCTGCAACACACAAATTTATGTGCTCATTTGATTCTGATACTGGATGTTATATTTTCTGGCTTTTCAAAAGCGTAAACAATTCTATTTATATTCACCTGTGTTCTTGGAAGGATTTCTGGGTCTGCTGGGATCCTAGCCAGAATTTCACACAAAACAATTCCAAAAGAGAACACATCCACCTAACGTTACATAAAGCAAAATCAGTAGGTGAGAACAAGAAAATGCTTTAGGACATCACAACCACAATTTCACATCTTGCTCTAGCATTTTTGAGCCGTTACCTTGCGGTCGTAGGGCTCCCCGCGCAGCATCTCGGGGGCCATCCAGAAAGCAGAGCCCACAAGTGAAAGCTTTCTGTCCTTTGCAGGAAGTTCAACAACCTCTCGAGCCAAACCAAAATCAGTAACCAGAGCTTCTCTGCCTCTTGCTGTCACCCTTATTAGACAATTCTTTGGGAGACACAAACACACACAAAGAGGTTTTGATTCAAAATAAGTATTTTTAATCACTGTGTACTATTACTGGTAGTTTATTCTTAACTCTTAGGACTGTAAAATATAATACAGTAAAAATATTATTACAGCCAGTCTTCAGTATCACATGATCTTTCAGAAATCATTAGAATATGCTGAATTGCAGCTCAAGAAACATTTCTTATTAATATTATTGACATTATTATTAACTTTTGTTAAAAAAAGATATGCAACTTAGTATTTTTGAGGAAACAATCTTTTTTTTTTTTTTTTTTAATAAATGAGTTTTTACTGTCCCTTTTTTTATTATCATTTTAATTCATCCTTGATGAATAAAAAGTATTAATTGAAAAAATTAAGAAAAATTTAATTTAATTAAAAAAAAGAAAAGAAAACCTAACTGGCCCAAAATTTTAAACTACTGTATATAAAACGTTTGTTTGCAAAAACAGGTAACTTAATAATATATACATATATATTTTTTACTTCTGCATACCAAGTAATATCAATCAAACTGCAGTTGGGTTGTTTTGATTAAATAATAATAACTCATACAATACAGCTAACACAATAAAACGCAAAAACATGATAACAATAAAAAACATGATGATTAATGAAAATGAATAAGAACATTTTTTGCAAATGAACTCTTCATATTCAGCTTTATTTTCTCTAATAAATAATTGCACATTATCTTTTTAATTTCTAATTTCTTTTTAAATAAAGAGGTCATACAATTCATTAAAATATACCAGATATACAGCAGACAAGGCAAAACAACCATTTTTTACATCTTGGGCACCGAGGGTAACAAAATCATTTTAAGTGAATGTGCTGTACTTTACTGCCAAAAGGGGGCGCCAAAAACTCGCAGAAAGTTTTTAAACTCACTACAATCTCCCACAAGAATTCTTCCATAGCATTTCCGAAATCTGAACTTGTCTACTACCAAATAACACCTCCATATGGCGGACATTTATATTACAGTTACTACATGAATGCAAACCAAATCTGAAATTTGAAGCTGTGCTGACTGACTTGTTTGTGGACTTTTTATGTGAATGTAAACTGTGAAAATAAGAAATGTTTAAATGCAATACAAAGACAAATGATATATACAAGCATAAATAAGATACATGACTGCCGTTTTGTGGTTTAGTATCTGTAGCGTGTATGTAATGTGCCTTCTGAGACAGTGCGCCTGGCGGCTGAAGCAGAACTCCCAGGCTCAAATGAAAGACGTTTCTAGTCATCACCGTCTCCATTTAATGAATTATTCAGCTGACCCTGTACCTCGCCAAAGGGTCTGGACCGCCTACAATTCCTCTCCTCCATCTCTACCACTCCAGGGGTACCAATATGCGATGTTATACCTATCTAGTGATGATGTGTCATGGCTAGAAACATACCATTTAGTCTGAAAACTCATGTTAAAAAATGATTGAGGGTGTAATAAAAAGGGCCTGTTATTTTAGACAAAAGGCAAATGAGGAGACATTGAGGCTGACCAGAGTAGGGGGAATCCAGGTACAACCGAGACGTTACATAAGACCAGTGGGACTCTTGGAGCAGAAAGTGCTGATGGATACAATAGTAAGTTCTGCATCTGGACTGAATTAGAAACCTCAGCTAAGCCTCCATCCCAAAAACTGACCTATGATTATAGGACTAAGAAAACTCAGAGCACAGCCCTGAGCCTAGAAGACTCCAAATTTAGAACAGTAACTCATGCATATGCCAAGTGTTGCAACACCCTCTGGCTGTGCAGCTAATGGGTGGGTTTGAAAGAAAAGCACTGAGGTTGTTTGATTCAATATGAGGAGGAAGCAACGGAAAAAATATCTATATATACACAATTATAATAATTATCATTTATTTCTAGTAATTACATATAATTATTATAATGATAATGAAATAGTGAAATAATAAAAAATAAAACGATTAGATTAAACACACACACACACACACACACACAATACTGGGTCATCATTTTGAATTTAGAAAAGTTTAACAAAAAAGAAAAAAATAAATAAATAAAATAAAGCTGTTGTTGTCCAGGGTTATAATAGTTAAATTAAACTAAACTAAAATTAAAACCATAAACAACATATTCATTACTTGAAATAAGATTAAAGTTAACTATAGTATATGCTCATAATTGTGCACTTAGAAAAGTTCAACAAAAGAAAAATGATTTTTTTTTTAACTTTTTTTTTTTTTTTTTACTTCTAAAATACTGAAATAAAAATGGACAAGATAAGGAAATACTATAATAAAAAAATAAATAAAATGCTTAGATAAAAACACAATACTGGTATATTCTCATAATTTTGCACTTAGAAAAGTTCAACAAATGAAAAAAAGAGCTGTTGTTATCCAGGGCTATTATAGTTAAGTAAAACTAAAATAAAATTAAAATTAAAACCATAAACAACATTTTCATTACTTGAAATAAAATTATTTTAAAAAATTTAACTTCTAAAATACTGAAATAAAAATAGTCAAGATAAGGAAATATCATAATAAAATAAAATTAAAATAAAATGCTTAGATTAAAAAAAAAACAAAAAAACAATATTGGTATATGCTTATAATTTTTGCACTTAGAAATGTTCAACAATAGATAAAAATGAACAAAAATATAGCTGTTGTTGTCCAGGGCTATTATAGTTAAATAAAACTATTAAATATAAATAAACAATATTTATATTTACATATATGTAATTTTTCTTATATATATTCTTATATACCACCGTACTAAAATACTGAAATAAAAATGGACAACAATAGGGTATATGTCGAACGTCACCTGACCAAACCCGGAAAACAGGTCTCACCACTGTTTTTATTGTTGACGTTTTATTTGATTTTTATATATAAATGTGAAAACAATAAAAATAAAAAAAAAATTTCTATATATCAATCTACATATGTGATGGACATTGGTTATGATCATCTTTTAGTGTCTACTTTGAAGGCATCTTGAGTAAAACAGCTTCATATTTAACAAGGCATATGCAAAATGCGTGAACCAAAAGCTACGAGACCTGTTTAGCAGAATACGGAAGTCTGTTGCGCATAACCCCTATTACACAACAAAAAAACTTGAACTAAAGTAAAAATGAAAATGGTACATTTAAAAAATAAAAACTGATTCAAAATATGAATTATATATATATATATATATATATATTGAAATATATTGAAATTCAATATATTTTTATATACATATTTTTTTTTTTTCAAACACCCACGCGATCTTATTCCTCAATGACAACGATTTAGCTATGTCTATTACGAATGTTTCACATCGCAAGTGTCAGTGGAGCGTGAGAAGCACGTTTTGTCACTACCCATGTTAATGAATCAGAGGGTCGGGGTAAATGTGAATGCAGAAAAAGCAACACAAACGTCTTTTCAACCACATCATAATCATTATTTCTGTGTTACAGACATTTAAATAATATTAGTACTGGGATAAAAGTTTATAGTTTGGGTATAAACACTTATTGTCTACAGTAGCGATCAAAACGAAAGTATCTTAACACTTGTATGTATTGTAACGCTTATCCTCTTCTGCAAGGAGGTGGCAACAACTGCCCGTTTAAAAAAAGTATGTCATTGAATCATTCATTCAGGAGATTTCAATAGTCAAACAAGTTTTAATGAAGTGAGACACTGACTCCTTCATTGAATGTTTTTTTTTAAATGAATATATGTTTTTAAAAGACTTACCACTAGTACCACTAGTAAATTACGTTATTTTGTTTAGTTTTCTAATCTTTTTTTCTCCTGAGTCTTGAGACAATCATGGTCTCCAATTTATTAAAAACAACTGGGATTATCAATTCATCCAGAATCGTGAAGCTCTTGTTTAAATGTTGTTTATTACTGCATACAATTCATTAAAATGGAAGTTTAATTTCATAAAGTTCAAAATTCACCTACATTTTTTTAATAGATAATGTTTTATCTTGTAGTTCTGTAACTTTTTTCATGTAGCGTATAAACCCTTTTACCTCCTCTAAATTAATGTTCTAAATTCAAGTACTTAAAAACATCAGTTTTAGGGAAGTGGTCAACTGTAATAGCTTCTATTTTCCGCTACAACTTCCCACAGTCATACCAACTTCTGTCAAATGCCAAGTTGCAGCACAGTGGAAACCAATCGATGGCCCCACTAACCAATGTGCTAGACGTCACGGTTGTGTAAATCATGTGGCTGGCATTTTTGTTTGCTCATTGTTCATATCTGAATGGCTGACAAATAGGCAGCGGCACAGAGACGAGGCCTGGCTAAAAACGAAAAGTGGGGGTGTATGGGATCTGCGAGCCTATACACAGTTTGTGCATTTTGCATTTTCAAATGAGATGGGAAGGGCTGGGGAGAGAGTGTGTGTATGTGACAGAGAGAAAAAGACAGAGTGGGAGAGTTTATTACCATCACAATGGACTGGCCTTGTTGCCTCGCTCCTCACCCCAGGTTTGGTGAGCACTTGTGTGAATCCTGGCAACCAATGACAGTCTCACGCAAACATCTATGTCTGTATTTCTCAGGGGAGAATTCCATGCAACGACTAGACAACCCGTCTCTAATATCTGATGATTGTGCACTACTCAGTTTGTCATTAAAGACAAGTGTGCTTGAGAATTGAGCTGTACCTTAGAGTTTAGATCTCTGTGGTAGATGTTCTTGTAGTGGAGGTAAATCATCCCTCTGGTGATGTCAGCGGCCAGGTCCACTTTCTCTCTCCAGCACAGAGGCACATCTTTCCTGGCCAACAGCTCCTCTAAACATCCTCCACTAACATACTGTCCAGAAAAACACAATTCGTGAGAGAAAGAAACAAACATAGACTTTCACTTTTATTGTTATTGATAAGTACAGTGCTCAGCAATAAGGATCTCTCTGGGGTAAATAAAATAAAAACCCTTTACAATAAGATCGCATTTGTTAACATTAGGAAATGCATTAGCTAAGATGAACTAACAATGAGCATTGTAAAGATTTTAGTACATTTATTAAACTTCGTTCATGTTACTAAAATATAATTGTTCATTGTTTGCTCATGTTAGTTCACAGTGCAGTAACTAATGTTAAGTACAACTTGATTTTAATAATGTATTAGTAAATGTTGAAATGAATATTGGCTAATACTAATAAATGCTGTATAAGTATTATTTATGGTTAGTTCAGGATATCTAACATAGTTAATTATTAAGTGAAAACGTAAAGTGTTACGAAAAAAAAAAACCCAGCACAATGCTGCTATAGGTTTATAAATGTTCACTTCTTGGCAGATGAAATAGAGCTGCTGTTGTCAACACATTTTTAAATGTATTACACTGTTTTTAGGCAGTTGTTTTCATATATAATGTGGTATGACGTAAATTATGTTTCTTACTGAAATATGTAGCAGAAAACCCATGAAAGACTATTTTGACTATGGGGAGTGACATTATTTAGATGACATGAAATGGTTGTACTCAGGGCGCAACCTATGGTTATTTTAACCACAACACAACTCAGAAAACACAACTTAGAAAATCAAGTACTGATACAATGCCACATTGTGCGGCATTTGGTTGTAATTTTCAGTCAAAGGGCAACAAGAGAAGTGACGTAAGTCTTCCCTGCTTTTCCTAGTGATAAGAAGAGGAGAAAAAAATGGGAAGATGCCTGTGGATGAATAAAACTTCCTAAAGACCTGCGCCTTTGCTCCTTGGGAAAAAAATTTGATGCACCATTTGGTTTAAACCAGAGGTCGCGTTAACCGGAAATTGTCCGTCATTGACAGAATTTTTTTGATGGAAAAATCTGAAGGCCATCCAGCACTTTGACAGATTACACTGAGGGTGATCTATTGTAAATTGTAACTGTAATTCCCACTCCTGTCCAATTGGTGGCGAGCGCTCTCCAGTGTGGCAGCAAAGCACAGGATTCAGAACAAAAACGAAACTGTCATGAAACGTTTGCTATGCGTTTGATTATGCACTGGCAAGTACCCAATTTAAGCTTGTCATCGAAACAATGGCGCCCAAATAGTCCAAAATATGTATAAAACAATGTGTATTTTCTAAATAACATAACTCTTTCATGGGTTTTCTACTACATATTGCAGTAATATACATACAATCTTAATACGTGGCGATCCCTTGAAAAGAAAAGCCGAAAAGTCCTTATTGTTGAGCCCAAAAAATGTACACTTTCAAAGTGTTACATCTATATATTTCAAAAAACTACAATAGTACAAACTAATGCATAAAATAAACTCAAATTATAGAACAAACTTTTTGATTTGGAGGCTGGGAAAAATGAAGATCTCACCTCCAGAATTGGGTACAATTTGTCCTCTTTGACACAAATACCCAGATACCTGGAAAAAGAGATGCGGGACGTCATGAGCCATTCCCTAAATCTGCACTGTCAAGTAGGTTCAGTCTAAATGCAGTCCAAAGCCCCATTTGTTAAATGCACAACAACTGAGAAAAAATTAAAAGTTACAGTATGTAGATCTGATGTTCAGGCTTTCACTTGTTTTTAGTAATATATTACAGATGAATTAGTGAAGCAGTGAATATGGGTAAATATAATATGTCACTGTCTCATAGTGAACTCATGTGGTTTCTGTCACATACAGCAATTCTGTTCATGGGTTAACATGGCTGCCATCTGTAATGCGGTGATGACAGCTGGCAGAAACGGCAAAGTTGCGATAAATTAGCACTACAGAGGCAGTTTTGAATATGGCTTTGTCCTTCCATAACGCACTGGAAAAAGCCATTCTGAGATTGCTTAGACAAACACACGTCATAGTGCAAGATTAACAGCAGTATAAGAGCGCTGGGCTGCACAGGGCTTAGTGTGACTTACAACCTGTAACAATCTTGTCAGGATTCATCCACATGTAATATGTATATCTCTACAGGTGTTTGGAAACACCTACTACCCATTCTTCATTATTATTGTTTAACTGTTTAAGAATACTAGTAAGGGCAAAAACCTCTAAAATATCACAAATGGAACTTTGGAAATAAAATTCATTAATTTGATCAAAACAAATAAAAAAAGAGGTTTGAGGAGAAACCAAAACTAACTGCAAAACCTAAAGGGGACATCGGATGCAAAATTCACTTTTACATGGTGTTTGTATATAAATGTGTTTTAGAAGTATGTGGACACAATCACCCTACAATGATAAAAATCCATTCAAATCCATTTTAATCTCCCTAAAACTTAAACAGTCTCATTTATCAAGCTGTTTTGAATTCCGAGCAGTATGATGTCATGCTCAGGCCCCGCCCCTATGACTGCTGACATACTGTCCTGTATTAGCATATTTCCGCCCTCAGCCAGTTGTGCACCGTCCACCATTTTCTCTGTGCTTGAGCAGCTGTAGCAACAACAACGACTAACTGTTAGATGACGAGAAGAGGCTTGGTCGACCAAAATTTTATTATTTGCTTAGTAACAGAAAAAAAAATTCCACAGGATATGGCGAAGTCACACAGTCCGTGATGGACAGATTGTTAACGGCTGGTCTATGTGGTAATATAGTACATCAGGCAGGATATCCAAATGCTCACCTATCATTTATCGACCTCAAATATGGCTTTTCATCTGAAAGATGTATGTAGTAGCAACTTTACAATCTATTCAGTCTCAATCTAATGTTAACCTAGAAAAATGTGTGCTATTCAAGTGTCTGTGCAGAGTGTGGAAGCTGAACAGTAGCGCGCTCAATGCTGGATGCAGTGCGGTCACTTGCTCTTAAAGGAAAAGTCCACTTCCAGAACAAAAATTTACAGATAATGTACTCACCCCCTTGTCATCCAAGATGTTCATGTCTTTCTTTCTTCAGTCATAAAGAAATTGTTTTTTGAGAAAAAAATCTGAATTTTTCTCCATATAATGGACTGCTATGGTCCTCTGAGTTTGAACTTCCAAAATGCAGTTTAAATGCAGCTTCAAATGATCCCAAATGTGGTTGTAAACGATCCCAGCCGAGGAAGAAGAGTCTAATCTAGCGAAACGATTGGTTATTTTCATTAAAAAATACAATTTAAATACTTTTTAATCTCAAACGCTCGTCTTGTCTTGCTCTGCCTGAACTCTGTGTATTCTGACTCAAGACAGTTAGAGTATGTCGAAAAACTCCCATCTCATGTTCTCCCTCAACCTCAAATCATTTCAAAATCATCTTACATCACTGCAGAAGTACCGACCCAGTCTTTGCAAAGTGAACATGCAAAGAAGATCAAACACCGTTAACAAAGAAGGTAAAACAGCAATATAGGACAATTTTGAAGCTGAAGGAGAACATGAGATGGGAGTTTTTCGATATACCCTAACTGTCATGAACCGGAAAAAAAAGCAGTTCAGGTAGAGTAAGACAAGACGAGCGTTTGACATTAAAAAGTATATAAATTGTATTATTTTTTTTTAAATAACCGATCGTTTCGCTAGATAAGACCCTTCTTCCTCGGCTGGGATTGTTTACAACTACATTTGGGATCGTTTGAAGCCGCATTTAAACTGCATTTTGGAAGCTCAAACTCGGGGCACCACATCAGTCCACTAGATGGAGAAAAATGCTGAAATGTTTTCCTCAAAAACATAATTTCTTTACGACTGAAGAAAGAAAGATATGAACATCTTGGATGACAAAGAGGTTAGTACATTTTCTGTAAATCTTTGTTCTGGAAGTGAACTTCTTTAAAATACTCTGTCATTTTTGGTCATACAGATAAGAGTAATACATCCTCCGAATCTGTAAACTCTACATTTATTTGTGTGCACTCACATTGCGCTTTTGTAAAATAATTCAGGCAAAGCTTTCTGTTGTCTCGGTCTCTGTGAACTTGAGCACGAAACTCTGAAACTTGCCTTACAGACATGAAAAATATATCTATAGAGAGTGAAATGTCTATTTTAAATGAAAAAAATTCAAATAGAAAACAAATATCCTCAGATTATGTAATCCATATGAAACATGCATACAGGCACATCCACTACTGCGAAAATGTCGCCAATTTCATCTCTTAAGCCGAAAAACAAAGAAAGGCACATTATTACGACTACTAGTCGACCAGTTGAGGGCAGCCCTAGTCTCATAAGCAATGTAGGTGTTTTGTACTTGGATGTAAAGGTGAACATAAGAGTCTTCATTTTCTCCTGACATCAGAGCCACTAAGGATGCAGTGGATTAGTTTGGTTTTTGATGGTCACGCGTCACCGAACACACAAAAAATGGAAGAGAGGGGTGGAGTGAACCATAGCTCATTAGCATTTAAAGAGACATGCACCAGAACAGGTCGCTGTGAACAGAGCCGTTTTTGACATGGTGAAAAGGGTGTTTTACGTGACCACTGTGAAATTTTTACCAAAGTAATTTGCAGACATTTCATGAAGACCCTAAAGAATCATACTAACTTGTGGAAAATGGGCGTCCCATGTCCCCTTTAAGGCAAAATGTGTGAAAAAAAAAAAGAGAATAGGCCCGAACATCTATCAGGCTTTTAGGAGTTAAAAATGATAAAATAAAATAAAATAAATAAGAGTTACAGTATATGACAAGTTATTATTCAGCATTAATAACTGGCTTACCTCACTATGTTGGGGTGTGAGAGTTTCTGCAGAAGGCTGATTTCTCGTACAATGCTGTCCTGATCAACATCATTCTTATAGATCTTTACAACCATCACCTTCCGTGTGGTATTGTGGATTACCTGAAAATAAATGAAACAAAATGACAATAAAATGAAAAACAGAACAGAAAAGAGGGGAATGAATCCTAAAGTGGTATTAAAACATTCCTTTCTGTCTCTAAAGTACAATCACAGAAAAAACACTTTCATGATAATATACAGGAAGGGACGGAATTGCTGGGATGGTTGAGCTGTGCAATCATCGGTTATGTAATTTACACAGCAGGGACTCATCAGGAAATCATTAATGGGTATGTGGCACGAGGGCCACCTCAAACTGGGCTTAGCTGTAAAATATGTCCTAATTAGTAGGACTACAATACTGCACCGTATGAATGCCTTTAAGATATACACACACATTGGGAGACCTTCTGTAGTACAATAGAATGATGAAAAGCCATTTCCATTTAGATAGAATTTATCACTCTTGTCCCATGATAGACTTCACTATAAAACTTTTATGATATAATTATGCCAAATATTATTTCATAAAATATGTACTGTTAAAGTAAAATAAATCAGTATGCACATATGAAGTCAACATTTTACACTGCTTTATTTGTTGTGAGAACATTTTTCAACAGCCAATGTGTTAAAACACCAAGGAGAAAGAATCTGTCAAAATTTCTTAGCACTTACTGTACATATATTAATAGCTGCATATTTAGATGTTATCACTTACAGATTCATGTCATAGGATTCAAGATATTTTGAGTATTACCTTATAAACCTTTGAGAAGAAGCCACTGCCAATCAGCTCATGTGTGAAGTTCTCCCAGAATTCCAGCTTGCGGACGGCTGTGCGTAGCTTCTGCCAGCGGTCCACATGGCAGTATGTATCAGAAGACTCTCTATACAGTGTCGGGCTAGTGGGCTCAGACGAAACGTCCACCTCACACATCCTGGAGATCTCCGCTGAGAACCGAACACACGGTCGAGAGTTGAGAAAAACACCAAAGCTTTTAACAATACAGAGTTAGAATATGATGTTAAAAAGTGTTACAATTACAACCAAAACACTTTAATAATCTTTTAAATCAAAGAATTCATAAAATATTTATCAAGCACACAGCTTTAAAAAACAGTAGCTGGTTTCTAGATGTAAGTGAAGCCCTGGTTTGAAGCTCACAAGTACTCGATTAGCTCAATGAGTAGGAAGGCTCTCGTCTGCCGCGGCAGGGTATAAAAGTGGCACAATAACGATGTCTTAAAATAGTCGTGGACAGCATGCAGAGGATGCAGGTGAAAGATTGACTGTTCTTGATCGAAACACAAATGAGACATCAACAACTGACAAACAATTAAACATTAGGACTGCAATTTACTGTTGGGACTCATTAAGATATACTGTAAAGAAGCACTTAAAAGGGTTGTTCACATAAAACTTTCGATTTTGTCAACATTTACTCGCCTTCTTGTCATTTCAAACACGTATGGTTATCTTTTTCCCATGGGACAGGAAAGGAGATATTTTAAAGAAAGCTCAGCTGACCACAGACAAAAGCGATGTTGTGCTTTTATTTTATTTTATGAGTTTGATAGCCCATGGACATTTTACGTTTTCGTCAAATTCAAATTCAAAAAGTCTGGGGTCAGGAACAGTGTTGGGTAAGTTACTCTAAAAAAGTAAATGATACTAGTTACTAATTGCATCTTCAACAGCGTAATTAGATTACGGTACAAATTACTCTCTCCAAAAACTATTTAATTACTTACCACTAATTATTTTCTAAATCCTATACTAAACTTTGACAAGTTAATGATACAAGGATTAAAATAAAACAGATCTTTTAATCGTTTCAAATAAATCAGAAACAACTACATAAATTATTCTGGTCACACTTTAGATTAGGGTCCAATTCTCACTATTTACTAACTATTAACTATGACTTTTGGCTCAATTTACTCCTTAATTACTGCTTATTAATACTTAGTAAAGTAGTTGTTAGGTTTAAGAATTGGGTAGGAATTGTGTAGGTTAAGGATTTAGAATAAGGTCTTGCAGAATAAGACATAAATATGTGCTTTTTAAGTAATAATAAACAGCCAATATACTAGTAATATTCATGCTAATATAACAGCTAGTTAATAGTGAGAATTGGAAACTAAAGTGTTACCAATATTCTTAACTCACCAAAGTATTGGGTATTTAAATACATTACATTCATTTTAAGGTTAAGGTTAAGGACTTTAAATTTTGACGTTCTACAGTCTATACACAGTATTAAGTTCAATTACGTAATTAAGTAACTGTAACTGAAAAATAAAAGGGTAATCCCTTACTTCATTTTATTTAGCAAGGATGTAATTAATTGAAAAGTAAAGACATTTATAATGTTACAAAGGTTTTGTTTCTTAAATGAAATGCCTTAAACTCTGTTCCTTAAAGGGGTCATCGGATGCCCATTTTCCAAAAGTTTATATGATATTAGGGTCTTAATGAAAAGTCTATAATATACTTTGGTTAAAAATTCCCAATGGTAGTGTAAAACAACACCCTTTTACCTTGCCAAAATCAGCTCTGCAAAAATCATCCTATTCTGGTCGAGGCTCCTTTAAATGCAAATGAGTTCTGCTCGCCCCGCCCCGCTCTTCTCTCTGTGGAGTGACAAGCCTGTTTACTTTAGCCGAATTTAGCCTCGCTTAGCCGCTAAACTTGCTAACTAGCACGTTATTAGGAAATGCGATCGCAAAGATTCATAAAAAATACCCTTATACTCACTTGTGCTGTAAGTGAAGCTGAATCACGAATGATTTGCGCGAACATAGACAGATATATGTAGATCTGGAGGTGCATTCCCTTCACAAACAAATCTACTGCATCTTCAGCGGCTCAGATGTCGAGAGTAAATGACGACCACTACGTTCATTATTACATCTAGCAACACAACACCTCAATCGCTCAATTCTTGTCTAACTTACATCCCTGCTCCAGAATCAAAACAATGGAGGTTGGACTGTTACAACTGAACTGAGGTAAGACGCTCATGTCAATCAACTATCGTGGGAGCGGCCTCTGTCGATGTGACGCCACAACGACATCTGAGGCATCTGAGAATGGTTCGATTTGAAAAAGGGAATATTATTTTTACAGATTAATTAAAAACCACTGCATGGATTTTGATCATTATAGGGTACATACACTGCCAACACACATTAATGTTCAAACATCATGTAAAAGTGAACTTAGCATCCAATGACCCCTTTAAAGAATTCTGAAAAAAGTAGACTAGCAGCACAATTGTTTTCAGAACTGATAATAAGAAATGTTTTCTGAGCACCAAAACAAAGAATTCTGAAGCGTCTTGTGACACTGCAAACAAGTAAATTATGTACTAAAATATGTTCTAAAAATTGTAATAATATTTCACAATATTCCTGTTTTTAACTGTATATTGAGCAAATAAATGTAGCCCTGATGAGCAAAACATTTAAAAATCTTACCAACCCAAACCTTTAAATAGTCTTGCACTTTTGGTGGGCATCTCAAGTCTAAACCCACACAGGATATTTGCAACATGGAGTAAACAGTGTCACACATTGCTGTGGTTTTCATGCAAGGTTAAGCAGCAAGTTGAAAAACTGCACAAATTCAAAAAAGATATGTAAAACAGGAAAAACTCTTCAGTCTCTGGAAAAGACAGACAATACAGCATAACTCTAGTAAAACACTAATCTTTAACTATATATATCGTGTACAGTATCATCACTGTATAATATCTAATAACACACAATCTACTGTCAGTTTACACTTTGTGCATGCAGGATCTGGAGTCTAGACTTGTTTGTAACTTCATGCATCAGTATTTCCGTGTTAGGGAGACACTGAGAATAAAGTAGGGCATTCAAATCAATAGGGACTGTCATCACAGACCAATGATGCTGCTGGGGAACAGCACAGAGTGGCACGCTTACACAACCCACTGTCACTTAAGCGGGAATCATCTAGTGGTATTCATCATGGGTAGAGCACACACATGCGGCCTTTGTGTTTCCAGCAGCAGACGCACAATCACAGCCCTTTCAGTTTTACAACCTCACTAAAAAGCAAAACGCTTAGAGTGCAATCCTGACGGGTCTCTGTCTATTTCATCTAGTGTTTTCTGTACGTGTTTTTCCAGAACGATAAATAAAAGATTTCATGAGTGAATTTTGACTTTTGGATGTTTCTCACTGAACGCTTTTGAGCAGAGCAACAACTTTCAAAACAACATTTCACCTCTGTTGAAGCTTGAGTACATGATACATTCTGAAAATAATAATAATAAATAACAAAAACGGCATGTTCGGTTAGCGCACCAAGGTGCAAAACGAGGCACAATCCAACAACA
The DNA here is from genome assembly GCA_019740295.1 of Labeo calbasu. NCBI lineage: Eukaryota > Metazoa > Chordata > Actinopteri > Cypriniformes > Cyprinidae > Labeo > Labeo calbasu. The sequence goes on from JAHKKF010517991.1 coordinate 48,644, forward strand.
TCCAGCGCTGGCCAAAAGAGTTATAGATTAAACATACAAGCTGATTTAGTTTTAGACAAAACCACAAGCTAACACTGCAGTGATTAAATTCACCAATGAAACTCCCACTTACTCTCAGAGGAAACATCTATCTATGTGGCAGCTGAAGTCTGGCACTGCAGAGGAGACTCAGGGTTTGTAAAATATGCGGGTCAAAGGGAGACACTGACTCAAAGTTTACACAGTGTGCAGCACGTCAGAGGATGCCGTCACAAGGCTGCAACCCGACTTCACATGCACACAAGAGGAAATCAACCCTCAACTTTTACAGGAAGACTTGCGCTTTAGCACGCAGAACCAATAAGTTAAGTAGACGCTAGAAATTACGGTAACACTTTAGTATAGGGAACAATTCTCACTACTAAATAGCTGCTTATTAGCATACATATTATTAACATATTGGCTGTTTATTAGTGCTTATGACACGCATATTCTACGTCCCGAATCCTACCAAGTAGCTAAACTTAACTTACTGACTAATAATATGCAGCAAATTAAGAGTTTACTTAATAGCTTAATAGTGAGAAGTGGACCTTGAAATAAAGTGTGACCGAAATTACATTAAAACTCTGAAATACTACAAATGAATTGCTTTTATTTTCCATCTATTTAATTAACTATAAAAACCACTGCTTCAGGTCTTACATAAGCACAAATCTGGGAATTATTTTTATATAAAGGGTATGATAATGCAGCAGGCAGCAACCTGGAGTTCATCAACATTATTTATTAGCGTAATGACTCACGTCTGCAAGGGTCACAGATCTGCTCTTTGCATCAGGTAAACACTCCATAGTTGATGTGACTCACTGATTAACACCAGAACAGGAAGCATGTGGCATGTTTACAACCTTCAGAGAAAAACAGGTCTGAATTTAGATGTTAATAGTACATCATTTTGCTTGCAATATCAGATTTAAAAAAAAAAAACTGTGATTTGTGACTTATCCAGTGTTATTTTACTACTTTTTTTGGTCACACTTTATTTTAACATCCAATCCTTGCTATAACAAACCGTTAACTATGACGTTTGCCTCAATAAACTCCTAATTTGCTGCTTATTAATTGTTAGTAAGGTAGTTGTTATGTTTAGGTATTGAGTAGAATTAGGGATGTAGAATATTGTCATGCAGTATGTGCTTTAAAAGTACTAATTAAACACCAATATGTTAATAATAGGCATGCTAAAAAGCAACTAGTTAAGAGTTGGCTCCTATACTAAATTGACAGCATTTTTTAAAAATTTATTTTAATTTCAGTGTTAAGTTTTAGTCATTTATTATGGGCTTTGTCATTTTTGTAATTAATGGGTATTATATATATATATATATATACCTTTACAATAAGGTTCCATTGGTTAATGTTAATGTATTAACTAACATGAATGAGCACTGAGCAATACATTTATTACAGTATTTATTCATCTTTGTTAATGAGTTCATGTTAACTAATGTTAACTAATGAACCTTATTGTAAAGTGTAACCTATAGAAATTTTTACTTGGCTTTTATATATTTTTTATGTTCATTTTTAAGTAATTTTAATACTTAAACTGATTTTTTAAATATATATATATAGAATAGATTATGTTGTAAGTTAAGGTCAGATCTCTTGGCTATTGGGCTTCTTTTACAAACTGATAATAGAAAAACATTTTTGTTTGTAGGTGCAGGTCTACCACAGATCTATAATATTACATGCACCATCTTAAATTTACAGTAAACAAATGAGGAGCAAATAATTGCAAAAGCTATTCTTCTTAAGGAGGCAGTAGCAAGAGAAGTGGCATGATACAAAGTCCTGAACATGCTCAGAAAAGTCCAGGCCAGAACAGAGATGAGATGGTGATAAGAACATGCGGGGACTTCACGTTTTCAAGTCATGAAATTCACAGCACTCGCACTATAATAAGCATCTATGCACAAAAGGCCATGCATTTGTTTTTGTTTTTTTGCATTCTTTTTATCCACATTATGACAAGTTTTCTCTCTCTCAGCACATGGTTTCTCATGTGGCTGCTGGGATTGGTGTGAACTGCAGGGGCAGGAGCTGTAGTCTATTCCAGACTGGATCTGCTGGAGAAGAGAGAGTTTTGGCATCGCTCCAAAGATCTCCCCCTCACATTCTCTCCCACTCTCTTTTTCTACACAAAACAACATTCAGCACAGTGGCATGCCAGACATCAAAAATGTCAAAAGTCTTGCTGATGTCTTTCTCTTTTCCATCTCTTGTCTGTCTTTTCTTAGAGTTTTGGGAGCACTGGTTCCCGCACGTCCAAACACAGCATGTTGAATTGATCAAACTCACATGCGTGCATGCACAAACTCAATTTTTTAAGCAATTTAGGTGTGATGGCTAGTTGTAATGAGTTTGTTAAGACTGGAGCCCACCTGTCTGGGAAAAATCGATCAAAGGAACAGCAGGAGAAATCTAGTTTCCTAACAATGACTCTGAACTGAAACTACTTTGTCACAATGATTTGCTGCCTAATAGGCTGCAGTTGCAAACAGTGACAATATAACGGTGATCCAGTGAAATTTATATCTGCTGAATTCATATGTCAGTGATATATCATGTCAAAGCTAAAGCATGGAAAGCCTTGGCTTCTGTGCAAGTAAAAATAAACATAATGAGGGAAGAACAATTTTGCTTCTTTGAGAAACAGGCACTAAAAATATACTGAAAATAAATGACATCAGATTTTCTGAATCCTCATAATTACATGGAGTATATCAACCAGCACTTTAATATTATATAGGGGAGAGTGGGGTAAGATGAGCCTTTTTTTTACCTATGTGGTCTTTAGGATAAGGGAAAATGAGGCAAAGTATTTACCTAAGTATTTACAGTAATTTCAGGATGTTTCCTATCATTGTTAATCATCAGAATGTATATCTGAACTTTAAATTTCAATCTTTAATTGTTTGAATTTCTGAAACAATATGTTGAACACCAAAGGTGTAACCAACCCAAAAGCAGACTAAACAGAGTTTGTTGAGTAAAATAAAATAAAAACTTAATTAGAATGAACGAATAAATGTCACTGAAACGAATAAACATTTTAGTCATTAGTCATAATAAACATTTAACATTTAGATTCTTGGCATCAGTGTTGCCAAGTCTGCTGTTTATCCTGCGAAATTGGGTTACTTTAACACTGTTGCTGCAGGTTGTTTTTCATGGTGGTGGTTTGAAGCAACCCCAATAATGTAATATTTAGCCCCTGGAATGCTAATTTTACCAGGAGAACCCCGCCAAAAAATGTGTATTTATTCCCTGGGGGAGAATTAATTGCTGGGGGAGCTCCCTCGAAACATGATTGGGCTAGTTTTGAGTAGAAATTGGGTGGGTTTTATTGTGAAAACCTGGCAACCTGCTTGGCATGGTAGCTTTTGTGCAATGTCAAACAGGCCATTAGGTACTGCAGGTGGAAAGATATTTCTAACTATAATGTGATGAAGAGCATTTTCTGGTTTTCATCAGAAAGGATTTGATAGACTTGTACACTGTCCCTATCAAATAAACTACAAATGTGTGATAAACTAAACCAGTTGCGTACTTATCATATACCCCCATATACTCTCCCCTACACCATTGTTCAACAGTTTGGAGTTGATACAATTTTTTAAAATGTTTTTCAATTAAATCTCTTATGCTTATTAAGTATGCATTTATTTAATCAAAAACAGCAATATTATTACAGTTAAAAACAGTGGGTTTTTTTATTTGAATATAATTTAAAATGTCATTTCCTATAATGAAAGCTGAATTTTCAGCACCCATTAGTCTAGTATCACATGAACTTTTCATAAGCTAATCTGGTGCTCAAGAATAATTTCTTGTTATTATTAATGTTGAGAACAATATTGATTTAAATTTTTTTGTAAAAAAATCAAAAGACTATCTCTCACAATTTAATGCACCCTTGCTGAATAATAAAATATCATTTTCTTTAAAAAAAAAAAAAATACTTATCCCAAAATGTACATTATATATATTATATTATATATTAATTACAGCTGTTGCATTTTGAAATCAACCATTACATATCTGCAACTGGACTCCAAACACATCTCGCGGTTTGCTCAACATAAACATCAGGTACTTCCTCAAATCATCTTATCTTCTAAGGTTTGCCTTTTTTTAAATCTACCCTCTGACTTTTGACTTGTTGCACCATACCATTTTTTTGTGTTTCACAAGTCTGTGCTTAACATGCATCAACATCTATACTTGTGAAATAGTTTAAAGACAAATAAGACAGGATATGTGGAAAGTATTTTTAAGGCTATTATTTTCAGAACTTCTCCAAGTCCTGTGCTATTTTATATGAGAAAGACAGGGCAGTGTACTTTTGGAAGGAGCTGGAGGGAGGAAAGCTATGTTTTCCTGTCTCACACCAAAGGGCAGGGAGGATTTCAGCTACGTCAACACAAGGGCACAGACTGAACGACATACACCCCGATGAACAAAAAATAGTGGACTAATATCCATCAAGAGGAAAGACAACACAATACTAAAAACAATAATCAAATTTTAACTATGCACTCTATGGAAAACTTAACTTCACTGTATGTGACAGACTAAAAACTTCTTTAAGTTTCCATATTTTTACTACACAGCGGCACAGTGAGACCTTGGCCATGGCCACAAGATTAAGACTTTCAGTGCTAAAGCAAATCATTAGAAGATCTATGAACATCCATTCTCCATGCTTTTTCTTCATGACACATGCTCATTGTGAATCCACTAACTTATTCCCAGCCATACTGAGATGATAAATGTCAAGTGCAGATTATAAACCTCTCTAATGAGCCAGAAGTCTCTTTCAATTCTCAATTATCACCTAATGCATTAGGCAAAGTAATGCAGAAAATCCGTTCCTAATGACACATGCAGGAGTATAGCAACATGTCTTTATGGAAAACTAGCTGTGCACAAAACAAGGATTAATTCCTAAGCATGGTTACTTACTGCACTGGTTTAATAAGCTATTCATGTGCATCTTGAGGTGGGTGGAGAGGCGGTCCGCCTGAGCTCACAACACAGACAAGCTGGGAAGAGCCTATTTGACAGAAGCTATGAGGGAAAAAGGACACACATAGAAACAACCATGAACAGACACAAACACAGAACTGTAACACAATCAGCAAACACTTAAAGACAGCACACTGAACCGACATGCAACATAAACTCTGATAAAGTGTACAAATTACACTGCACAGTGAGAGAGAGCTCTGAAAAATATATATATCTGTAGCACAGAATGGTCACAACATATTATCAGTCAAAATTGTAACGAGAACATGAAAATGACAGACGGATGAGTGGGCGGATGGATGGAGCGAGATGCGGTTAGTAAGCAGAAATGTTTTAAACATTAAATTACACGTGTAATTTACAATTACTTAGGACAAACAAACACAAAAAAGTATTAGAAAATAATAATAAAGATGCTTAACAACCTAGCACCCGATTAAAAAAAAAATCAAAAAAAAAATCAATCACTTACTCACAGCACAAAGCACCCCGGCGTCTTCACCTCCGCTACTGCTGACTGATTGCTCAGCGATCAAATAAAATTGACTACAACCCCCCGAACAAGTTCTGATCGGAGACAAACCGGTGGCATCGCTTCTACTGCGCTTCTTAGAAGGACTCCATTTACCGTCACTTACTCAACCCGACAGTCCTCACATATAACGAAACCGCCCTCCTTCAGACTGACAGCTTCTCGGTAGGGTTTAAAGCGGTCTAGCCTAGATGAGAAATACATGTTTAATGGGCTGTGTGTAGTGGGAGCCAGTTGCCATGACGTCATAATAGTTAGCCTACGTTCAGCCCCACCCACCTGTAGGTTCATGGTTGCAAGTGGCTGTGCTTCAAAACCAGTTAGCTTGCTTACTCAGAAATAGTGGTGATTTTGATTCGGTGAATCGATTCCTTTGAATCTTTGACCAAATAGATTTGTTTAGTGGACATTTGCATACCACAGAAAGTTTAAGCATTTAAATGCCATTTCCTTTAAGATAATATACCATACATTTAAGATTTTCAAAGATTTATGTGAATTTAAATTGGTCACCAGTCATTATTTAAACATTCTCTTCCCTTGTTCATTTCTTTTAAAAACGAGATGTCCCAGTAGAGTCATTTAGACACTGATTTGCTCAGTGATATCGACGAATATGAATCAGTTGAATTCGTTCACTTAAAAGATTCGATCAAAAATACAGACTTGTTCACGAACGAAACACCTCAGAAACCGCCTTTGATGCTTAATCACGCTGTGTGGCTAGGAAGCTCACTGCAACTCTGCCAGTATAGGCCTACTGTTACACAATATCATTAGAGCAAAACATAATCCAACGCTTATCATCCAATATAATTAAACAGCCTGAATTTACTTTTCCATAGTGTGTTAAATGCTCCATTTATTATTATGGTTGAGCAGCTGATTTCCAGGTACAAACTGCATCACAGGCTGTAAAGTGATGAGAGTGCTAATCATTTCTGCTTCATTATACAAACAAACTCTCAAAAAGTTATGTGCTCTGAGCGGTACATTTACTAGACATAACCATATAGCAAGTTTTCTGATTGTAAATAGAGAAATATTAACCATTTCATCTTTTAATAAATATTTTCTTGCCAAAAACATAACCTAAAAATTCACTCAGAGCGCTACGGTTCCTCCACTAGCTATTTTTAGGGAAACTGCGCCCCCTTCTGTTTAAATCACGCACCAGCATCTCAAAATGTACACAAAGGAGAAAATCCGTAATCAAAAATAAATATTTTTATTGTTTAAAGTGCATCCCTGGGTGGGAGACAACTCTTTTTAATGATATTTGCAACTTTGGTACAGAATAAAGAGCCTAAAGATTAATCATGCTACAGTACAATCTGGTTATAAAATAAATTACTGATATATGTGAACCTGGACCACAAAACCAGTCTTAAGTAGCACAGATATATTTGTAGCAGTAGCCAACAATACATTGTATGGGTCAAAATGATTGATTTTTCTTTTATGCCAAAAATCATTAGGATATTAAGTAAAGATCATGTTCCATGAAGATATTTTGTAAATTTCCTAAGTAATTATATCAAAACTTAATTTTTGATGAGTAATATGCATTGTTAAGAACTTGGACAACTTTAAAGGTGATTTTATCAATATGTTGATTTCTTTTTTTTTTCCATCCTCAGATTCTAGATTTTTTAAATAGTTGTATCCCGGCCAAATATTGTCCTATCGTACAAACCATACATCAATGGAAAGCCTATTTATTAAATAATAAATCTGAATTTAAAAAAAATTACCCTCGTGACTAGTTTTGTGGTCCAGAGTCACATATCTGTAAGGGCAGCTATGATTTCTAAATTAAAAGTAGCTACAAAAGGACACATAAAAGAGCCAGCTGCATTTTAAACGTACTAAAAAATACTCTTATTTATAAGGACTCACAGTTTAAACAAAAAATCCTGAAAACAGCACAGCAGTATCTTCTCTTTTTGAGGGCTCCAATCCTCCCTCCTTAGGTATTATAAGTGACCCCTCTCAACCATTTCAAAGTTTTTTTTTTTTTTTTTTTTTCTGCCATCCTTCAGAAGGCAAAAGAGTAAAAACACTATGAAATAGGTGAGGGATCACTTATAATACCTGAGGTCTGTGGCACACAGCCAGCATTATAGTCTTTGAAATAGTTTTTGTTATCTAAGGAAGTGTTTTACATAATCTCTTCGACTTTCACATGTCTTATTTATTTATTTACCTTCCCTCCCCTCTTATCAATATTGATTTTTCCCTTACATTAAATTTTTTAAACATTTCAACACACACCTCAACAGCTGTCTTTTTCCCTTTTTTTGTAAGTGTTCTTGGCCCTTTCAGTGAAACAGTATTTTGTTTTCCCTCGCATATGTTAAAGTGTTGAATCTCAATGATGTAAATTTAAAAGAATGAAGAGTACTAGCAAATACAACACATATATTTAGCATCTTCAAGTTACTGAAAACACAATTTTGGTTATTTGTCAATTGTATAAGGGTATCAACATGCATAATAAGACTTCTGAAAGTCATGCCAGATGCGGAGAAGATTCTTTGGGTTAAAGCCATTCACTATAATGCACTTGGCAAAAGTGCACCTTTCATATTTAAGTCTGCGCACCTCAAAAAGATTCCTAAGTCCCAGAAATCTTGTTGCGTATGCTGGTTTTACACCCAGGACATGCAGGCACAACCCCACATAGACATCTTCAAGTGGAATTGGTCGCACAAATCTAGAGGCCCATGATATTTTCCTGGCCAGGTCAGTAGAAAAGACATATGCAGCTCCAGACAGGTATGGAGGATACCAGGTGTCTGGGTAAAGATCCTCTGAGATATACCACTTGTTGAAGCTGTCCCTGTGAGGAGAAGCATCTGAGATGACTGATCCAGTGATGTAGTCTTTCCTTGAGGACTCGCCCTGGTCATGCAGGTAGTCCACCAGGTAACGTACATTGAGAAAGATATCTGCATCGATTTTCATGGCATACCAGGCACCCTGGCAGAAAGTGGCTAGCCAGTTCATAATCATCATCGTCTTGATTGTGAGATTATGGTAGCTGTCCACAAAGTCCATTTGAATGATGTCACCATATTCCATGCTCTCCTTCTCAAGGTGCTTCTGCAGTAATGGGTCACTTTGTGCGGGCTGACCAATGACAAACAAATGCAAAATGGTCACATTTGGAATCAAGCCATATTGACCCCATGTCCTCCTAACAGCAGTCCTTGCCGCTGTGTCTTTGAGAGTGACTGGGATCATAAGGACCAGGAAAGGGCTCTTCTTCAAACACAATTCTGGTTGATTCAGAATGAATCTGTATGTTGACGGTGAGATCACGTCATAGAGCTCTTTGGGTGCTGGAGTCCTCTTCGGAATAGACAGCCGTATTGTGTTATTAAGAACGAGGGTAACTACAAATGTTATTAATCCAGCTCCAGCAAAGTACGTCGAAAGTTTATATCGCGATCGTTTTCGCATATTTAAACAAAATAAATCTGCACCACAAACGTAAGGTAAACTTACAAAAGTTGAATGTCAGGCTCGAACATTTTGTCTAAAGACGCACCCGTTGGTTTAGCAAAGGTGCCCAACCCTTCCTGAGAGGTCTTCCGTCTCTCTCATAATGTTTTTTTAAACCTCAATGACTATAAACCACCTGCTGACCTAGTTTTAAAGTAAAGTAACACTTATTTTCTATCGAATAGAAGTGGGCTTCGCGCATAACAATTTCGCTAAGCTATAAAGGTTAATTATTTGAAATATTTACAGTATACAGTGTCACGGGGGAGTGTTTTAGTTTGAGTTGCCAGATTACTTCGGGACATTCAAAAGCGAATGAGTGATTTCATGATTGAAAGAGGGGCGACAACTGGTTGATTTTAGTTTCAAGCTTAAGATTTAGTTTCTCAATTTAAAATGTCAAAGAAATCCGCACACATCATCCCAAATCTTCAAATCTTCTCCACCCTTCAAGAGCATTTTTATCGCGCAATCTGGCAACACATTACTAGGAAACAGGACTGCTGCGTTTTTGTTTTTTGTGTTTTTTTTTTTGACGTCAGGCCTCGGAGAGGCACATGACTGCTGCGTTTTGATTGTAGACCGTTATTCCCAAACTCCCAATCACAATAAAATAAAATAATAAACTGTGTACATGTGAAAGATGTGTTACATTTGGCTCGTTTTGAGTGTCCAAATAAGCACACTCTGCAAGCGTTATTTATTAAACAAAATCTGTTTTATTGTAAGAGGGGTTACAAAGAGACACCTGTTGTACACCCATTTAATAAACAAACAAACAAACAAACAAAAATATTCAAATACCAAAACGAGACATAATTTACACAGGTATTGTATAGAGTCAGTGGTTTAGTCGATAGCAGGGTAGGGGCGAACACGAAGACTTATTCTGTATATTAATTCTTTTTGCCAACAGAACTTTCTTATGAGGCTATGTTTACAATAATTCCAATAACTTCGCCATTACTTTTCCTTTATGAATCTTGAACATTATACAAGCTCATAACTGGTGAACACAGTATCACTTAAACCAAAGATTGAACATAGGTCCTGCCTTTACTTTTGCTTCATTTAAATCTTTTTTAGAGGATAACAAGCAACAAATCAAGATTCTTATGCTCTGTGACTCAATGCCAATATAGTTATAGGGTACAGGAAACACGACGAAAGGTGCATATAAATGAACACTTAGCAGTACCGCGTATGAACCGGTTCCAGGGCTTTAGAACTGATGAATGCACTGATGAGTTGTAGGAGAGAGAAAACAGAGAGCATGGGTACTTAGATTTGTCACAGACAGACTAGAAAGAGATGAAAAAAATCTGTGAGCCTCCCCACTAGGTATTTTTATGCAGTCCTGCATATGAAATGCTGAGTTTCAATCATGTGCCATTAAACTTCTCATCCTAATTGAGAAGGATAAAGTATTCTTGAGGCTAATTAATGTTAAAATACCACACACAAACATTCAGCTCTCTCCACCGTAACTGTATGGGATATACAGAAAGAATAATGTCATTATTTTTTAAACTGGAAAGCACCAAGCCAAGCTCAAAACCTCCTCTCCGTCGGCATTGTATTTTATAGATGTTACTGGAGTGTCTGTCTTTGGTGTGCTTATGATGTACAGGCACAGTGTGTAATGTTAAACACTTCACTATGAGTCTGTTGGTATACTGTCAGATTGACGTGCACAGAAGTGGTACACACACAACTGTGTATGGACTATAGCTTTGAATGGGGGGTGAAAACTTTTTTGTACTTCTTCTCCATGAATAGGAGAGTGTAAAGAGCAGGCTGGGCCCCTGGCAGTGGCTTTGGTAGATGAAGGGGATGAGATGATGCAGGAGAAACAAGGGGCGAAGGGTCAGCAGAGGAGGGTTGGTTGGTTCGAGCTGGAGCGCACTGGTTTACGATCGCTTTCTCCTTCCCTCGAAATTCCTGAAGTTGGCGGGCCTCATCTTCATCTCTGCAAACTCGATGGAGTGCTCATGACCCTTCCAGTGGAACCAGTTTACACCCTGGAGATTTAAAAGAATTTAAAACAATCTAAATCTGTCTCTACTGTGCATTATTAGAAAAGTGAGAAAGCACATGTGAAATTTGTACCTTGCTATGACTGTTGTCTCCATATCGGCCCATTATATTCACTCGATGGCAGTTTTTATACCAGAAAGCTCCCTTATAAGACAAAGCACAGTTGGTGACCGCTATATCGTGGTCGTTATCGTAGGTTGAGAAGGGACGGCCGTGGTGATACGTCATTGAGTCACCTTTAAAAGAGCAGAATTAATTACAAAATCAGTCAATTATCGATTTGTATATTTACTATTAAGCATAATATATAATATATACATATACTAGATGTAGACTTCTGTTCAAAAGCTTTTTTTTTGAGAAATTAATACTTTAATACAAGGACACATTAAATTGACTTTTAAAAATTGTTTATTTGAACCTCTTATTTATCAAGGGATCATGAAACAAAAATATTAAGCAACACAGCTGTTATATTAAAATGATGTCTGAGGACTGGAGTAATGACTGTTAAAAATACAGCTTTGACATCATAGGAATAAATTACATTTTGACATGTGTTCACATACAATACAGTTATTCTAAATTGTAATAATATTATTTTTACCGTATTTTTGATCAAACTAGCTGGGTAGTAACTACATGTAATCTGGATTATGTAATCAGATTCCAAAAATTAAGTACACCACAAGTCAAAAGTTTTTAAATGGTAAGATTTTTGATGTTTTTTAAAGAAGTCACTTCTGTGCACCAATATTTAAAATATTTAAAATAACTGTTTTCGTTTTGAATATATTTTAAAATGTAATTTATTCCTGTGATTTCAAAGCTGAATTTTTAGCATCATTACTCCAGTCACATGATTCTTCAGAAATCATTCTAATATTCTGATTTGCTGCTCAAAAAAACACTATTATTAGTAGTTTTTTTAGTAGAATTTTTTTTTAGTTTTTTTTTTTTTTTTGATGAATAGAAAGTTCAGAAGAACAGCATTTATCTGAAATAAAAATCTTTATAACATTATAAATCTGATAAAATCTTTATCATCGGTTTTGATCAATTTAAAGCATCTTTGCTAAATAAAAGTATTAATTTCTATGATTTATGAAAAAAAATCAGATGGATCTTTCTGTTCATCAAAAAATCTTGAAAAAAAAATGTTTTTTGAACAGCAGAATATTAGAATGATTTCTGAAGGATCATGTGACACTGAAGACTGGAATAATGTTGCTAAAAATATAGCTTTGATTACAGGAATAAATTACATTTTACAATATATTTAAATAAAAAGCTGTTATTTTAAATAGTAAAAATATTTTACAGTATTACTGCTTTTGCTGTATTTCGGATCCTTGTTAAACTGTTTTTACTGTTCAAAAACTTTTGACTGGTAGTGTACTTGTAATTAGATTAAATTGCATTTCATCACTTTTTTAAAATTACATATCACTTAATTCATATCATTCATAATTTTTTGATTCTCCCTAATTCTTTTTTATCAACATTAACATTTCATTAACATTTTCTTAAATGTTAATTTCTGAAATGCAATACATGACATGCAGGTAAACAAATAAAAAAAAAAAAAAAAAAAAATTATATATATATATATATATATATATATATATACTTTTTTATCAAACGTTTTATTTTGATTAATATTTTTTAAAACATTTTTTTAATTATTAGCTTTTCACTAAACTGACGAACATCCTGCAGTTCCTTCACAAACCCCAGTTTGGGAAACCTTGACATGATTTAATGCTTACTTTACTTCATATTGTTAATAACAATGAATGGACAATATTTTCGTTGCATTTTAATATCAGAAAAATCGAAGACTTTACCTGCAGTGCCACTGTATCCTCCAACATGCACTTTGTAGCGACTGCGTGGTTCAGAGACTGAAAACTTGTCATACTGCGCATATGCAGACTCGCCCTTATCTCTCAGGTCCACACGCAGCTCATACTGCCCAGAGGAGGTGATCTTATGGAGGTTAGAGAGACCTGCAGACACACGGAATGAGATTTCTAGACCAACATGCTCAAAATTACATCATATCGTAATACCTTACGGCCTCAATAATTCCTAGGGCAATATTAGCAATTTGATATGTGTGCACAAACATACCCAACCAGAATTCATCGTTCAGGTCACCGAAGCCTGCAGTGTAGTTCTTCCAATTTCTGAAAAACTCCACTTTACCGCTCTGCCGTCTCACGAAAACCTGCACGGAGGTACCACATTATTACAATGACCTATGTTTTTGCTCTTTGCGTATTATGAGACTTTATTTTAATCCTGCAAAGCCTGACATATTGAATGAAAAACACCTAAGTTGCTTCGGTCCAGTAAATGTTCATCTTGAAATATTACTAATGGAAATATAAAATCTACTCTTGCATTTAAAGATACGGGTTTCAAAATGTGGGTGAGTAAATGTATCCTGCATGTTATTTGAGAAAGAATTACTCACAATCCAGCCGCCTCCATCAGTGGTCATATCACAATAGACCTGCAGAGGCTGATTCTCATCTCCACGCAGGTAAATAGTGTACAAGCCTGAGGTTGTTTCTCCATTCAACAGAGTCTGCGAGCAGTCTTTAGGATGCTTGTACAGAACTCCAACTGTGATAAAGAAAGAAAAAGTGTTTGACCAGAGGCTAGTTTTGTTCAGTCTTCACAACTAAGAGTAATGACGCTGTGCTTTGGCTCACTGGTGGTGAAGACTGTAGAGATGATTCTGCTTCTCTTTGGCCCAGCGATGGCCTGCAGTTTAACCGTGTACTCTGTGGAGGAAGTCAGCTGAGACATGCTGTAAAATGTTGCCGTGGGGCTGAGGACGACCTCCTGAACCAAGAGAAGAAAACCAGGAACATTTTAGTACAGCTCACAATTGGCAATAGACCATGCATGTAATAATCACTGCAGACCAGAAAAAATGATCAAGCCTCAGTTTTAAGGCTGCAAGTCATGTTGTTCAGTGTGGTCCACTCACCTTGACAACGCCATCAGCAGATTCAAAGCTGAGGATATACCCAGTGATGTCTGCTCTTGGTGGCTTCCATGTCAACATGGCACTTTCTGTTTGAATATTACTGGCAGCCAGATTCTGAGGGGCATCGACATCTGCAGCAAAGGGTATTCTGCTATTAACCATGCATTCAGAATTCTTAATAAAATATAAACAATATAAGCATGCACTTATAATTAACAATGCACAAAAATGAATCCTCACTATGAGCTAGGAATTTTCATGTTAACCCTTTAACTGTCACCGTCCGCTCTGTGGGACGCCTAAGTTTACTTCACCATATTACTAATAAATTCTAATCTAATCATGACAAACTATATATCGCTGGGAAGGTTTAAGACT
>JAHKKF010517994.1:0-24775 GCA_019740295.1 Labeo calbasu
ACTGTTGCTGTCTGTGAATAAACTCCGCAAATGGATTCTTCTTCTGCCTCAGCGTCCGCTTTACAGTGAGTTGTTATCCTACTTCACACAGTTCCAAAGTTGCGATGGGTTAAATAAACTCAGCAAACTAAATAAGCAGACAAATGCAACTACAGTCAAGTGCAGACCAGTATGGAAGTGTACAAGAAATATGCAGTCATCACTGTTTTTGCTGAGTTTATTTAATTAATATGTTGTATTAATTGATGTTCACTTGGACTTTTTCCTCAGCAGGGGAAATAATACCCTGTCATTTATAGTCATATGGTAAAATGTATAATATTTGTGTAAATTCAAAATTACTAAAAAATGTCATTTTGTCATAAAATGTCAAAAATGAAAACAACAGAATGCACTGGCGCACGCCACAAACATGAACCAGTACACAGCGAATACTTGACGTGCCTACTTTTAAAATCTACATTTAGTGGGGGTGTAACGATACATGTATTTGTACCAAACTGTCACGGTACGGCCATCTCGGTTCGGTGCATGAGGCCTTACAACGAATACATGCAATTCACCCTCAATCCACAGTAATGCAACTGTTTGATAACCGCTAGCAGAAGAACAGCGAATGCCAGGAGTTGCGCACTTAAAAACAAAGCCCACTAGACAGTGATCATGTGCTGATTCTGAACGCGTCTCTCACTGACAAAGGAGTATAGCGTTACTTTAAAGGCCTGCGCACCCAACTCTTTGCGAAATGGTGCTTTGTGCTCTTGTATCCTACCTCTCTCATTTGGCACAAATCTAAATATTCCATAATATTTCCATATTTGCGATGCATCCAAATGCTAAACTATTGTTTATTATGTAAATTATAGACTTTGTACTTCAGTCGTGTTCTAACAGTGACACAGTGAGACGGGCGCACTAATGTTTGGTTTAACTTCACTGTGTTCACTTCAGTACCAACTGCACTGTCAAGTTAGCAATGCTAGAAGCCTGGAACTGATATGTTTTGTGTTTGTGTGCGTCGGCACGATCACTTCAACTTTCCCCATACCAGCAAAATCAACTTTAAAAACAAACAAACAAATAGAATGTTGCTTTCTGCCATTTGAGTTTCCTTTCTGTCACAAAACTCAACTGAAACTCAGGAAATATAGGCTACATTACGTGTCGCACAGTTTTTTTCCCCTTGTCTATCAGTTGTACCGAAATCATATCGAACCGTGATCCTCGAAACAAGGTATGTACCGAACCGTGACATCTGTGTACCGTTACACCTTTAACATTTAGATTTCATGGACCCTCTGACACTTTTAACTGCTGATCTACACAGACAAATCCCTGTCAACCTATTTGTTAGTCTGATTGTTTGATGAGAAAAAGATCTGTATCCGTACAATGCAGAACTGAGGAAGAACAGTTGACGGCACAGTTTGACCTTCAGCTGACCAATCAGCAGAAAGGGGTGTTTAATTCCCGCCCACTTGAAGAAATCGAATATTCAAGCTGTTTGTTCAAACAGCTTTGAACAAAATAAATAAATAAATAATAATAAAAAAAAATAAAAATAATAATAATTTGTGAACAAATGATAAACGGATTATGTTTGCACCTCACTGCCCTTTTGCCTGCAGTCTGAATGTAGGAGACACTTGACCTTGAGATAAACCAAAGATAAACTCTTTCGCACAAACAAATGCTCTCTCTGCTTCATATTAGTGAAGAGGAATCCAGTGAATAACATGCACACATTTTCACACACTGTGAATGTGTGTCTGAAGCAGATCTATAAAACATCTCTATTAAACGCATATTACGAATAGAGTGAATGAGCGTCGATGAGAGAGAGTAAATGACAGACAGTTAGTGTGAGAGAGATCGAGTTAGAGAGAGTGAGAGAGTGAGTCAGACTGAGTGTGTGTGTGTGTGTGTGTGTGAGAGAGAGAGCGACTGAGTGAATGAGGTGGTTTTCTCTGTGATTCCTGTCAAATCCAGCCAATCGTCATTTCCTCAAGGTTAAACCCATCAGATCACAGAGCAGTTCAGCAACGAACGGCAATGAGGCACTGCTGCCCTCAGCAGTCTGATAACAGCTGTGCTTCATTTCACAGACCTCCACAGACACGCGCCAGGAAACCGCCATGCGCTTTAACACAGGCACGACTGCCCCGCTAAAGGTTAGACCTGCGTGAATTTCCTTCATCTGCTTTAACCAAAAGCCATGCTGTTTGCCGGCTAAGGTAGCATATCTCTGTTAACCCTGCAGTCCTGTGTAATGTAACCCTGTCTCCAACCCTAAGCCTGAGAACATACAGTGGGGTCTTTTGTCAAGTGTTCAATATGATGTGCCAGAAAAATCTGGGGAACATAGAACCCTGGGATCATAGGAAGGACTCACAGTGCTAGCATTCCTCAGCAGCAGAAGACAGCATCCATATTACACCTTATTAAAAGATTAATTTCAGTCCAGTACAGTGAAGAGCGGCTCGTTGCTCCATTAGCATACACAGACACACTCTGATAGGCTAATAACCATGCTAACATGCCTCTCTGGAGACTGTAGAGAGAAGGGTTCTCTACTGTTAGCGTGCCGTGTTAGCCGTAAGATTTAACTCTCTCTGCAGTCACGCTGTCTCTGCTGTCATCTCACAAAATAATGGGCATCAAAGCTTCTTCTGCACAGGCTAACCTAGTTCTTGCATAATTTTCAAGTAATCGCTAACAGGAACTGATGTCGACTCACCCACTTAACAATGAAGAATATGTGGAAGGGCGAGGTTTCTTTCTTTCCGGGACAGACAGAACAGACTGGACTGGATCCGACAGGGTTTGAATTAATGCATTTGTTCACTGTACACTCTTAAAAATAAAGGTTCTTTATTGACATTGATGGTTCCTTGAAGAACCTTGAACATTCATGGACCCTTTCAAATGTGGAAAAGTTTCTTTATAGTGGAAAAAGGTTCTTTTAAAATTTTCTTCTAAATTATTCTTTTAAGAACTATTGACTGAAAGATTTTTTGGAAAACCAAAAATATTTCTTCTATGGCAGTGTTTCTCAATCCTGGTCCTGGGCACCCCCCAACACTGCACATTTTTTGTGTGTAACCCTAACCCTATCCCTAATCAGACACCCTAACCTAACCTATCTTTCATTGCATCTCATTCAATAAGATGAAGCGACGGCTAGTTGTGTGCCTTCACACTGGAGTTTACAGTTCGTCAGATACAAGTATGCTGCGCATCCATTCAGATGAACTGAAAAATACAATTATAATAATATTTAAATAAATTATAGTAACGCTCCATTTTATTGTCAGTAACAACACTGTAATGGGGGAAACAGTAACTAATTCGATTACTCGTTACTGAAAAAAATAACACCGTTAGCAACAGCGATTATTTAGAACGCTGTTATTCCCATCACTAGTGATGTCACAACAAAAGTGTGACTGTTTGCATTACGTGGTCACTTTTGTTTTGTCTCGTCTTACAGATTGTTTGATATGTACTGAATTTTTTTTATTCTAAGTGTTTTAATCCTAAATCACAGCAGTGTCCATTCATGAGGAATGAATGTACACTGTTAGCCAGTCATAGCAGTGGGTATTTACTTCCTGTCCTTTTTAATTGGAAAAACCAGGAAAACCTGTAAAAAAAAAAAAAAAAACTGGAAAAGTCCTGGGGTATTTGAATATTGTAGTGGGCAGTGGGAGTCTGAGAGGATGGCGGTCAGACAGTCAAATCTCAGGCTCTTGAACCGCTAATAAATGTACTGAAGGTCACTTTAAACCAAATCCAAATTGGCTACTTTGGAATTAAATATCACATTTCTTACTTTGTGAAATATATCACAAATATATTGGATTTATTTATTTATTTATTTATTTGGATCCATGGCACATTCTGCTGGCCATGTGTCACACAGCGATGATTCTGACAGATTCATATCGCAAACAGCGTGGGCTCAAAGTGTGGGGCCTCCTAGAACGAAGCCATCTGTTCTGATTATGAGGACCCTGAAGGAGCTGACTGTGTTGACTGTAGTACTGCCCTAATGGAATTACAGAGCACCATAATCCAGTCAGGCAGCCGGAGGGTCATCCACACCTCTCCTCTCTCAGGACCCCTATTTACCTTTATCCGAATATGCCACCTGTCAGCTCCTGCAGCAGAGAGACTATCTGAGTGAAGTAACTCAAGAAACACTGCACCATCCCACTTCTAGTATACAACCAAATGTATTTAATCAGTTCTACAATACAGGCTTTCTGATATTAAGAGTCATAGTGAAGGTTAGTGAATCCTGTTTGTACAGTGTTTGATTATGCTGCTTAGATGCTATCTGAAAAGCTGCTATTGAAATACACTCAGTGGGCGACATCTGCATTAACTTTCCTGGTTTGTCAACAGTCCATTATTATTCTGTGTATTCATCTTTTAAGGCTTGCAAAACATTTAAAACATGACACACACACACACACACCTGTGTCAACATCACAAATAATTTCTCTTTCAATTCCGGAAATTAAATTTATTGCTTGAAAAGCCTATGATGATGAAATCAAAGATGAATGTATGCAGAAGAATTCTATTGGAAAAGCAAATGAAACTTTGTTCTCTTTTAGTTCTGACAGCAAGATGAGGTTCTTCTCTAGGTCATTTGTGAGGCTGCATCTACATCAATAAAGAGTGTTTGCCTATATGAAGACTCCTGCACATGTAAGGGTGGGCGATATGGAAAAAATATTGTATCACTTTTTTTTTTCTAGAAAAAAACAAAAACAAAATCGCAGTTTATGTTTTACTATTTTGCAAGTTGTCTAAGCAGTACAGCCAAGCTAATTTTCCTATTTTAAAAAGAAAGCCTTACAAGGTAAGAAAATATAAAAAAAAATTGCAGACATTTAGGTTAAAGAAGGTGAAGATAAAAATCTTTGGTATTATTTTATCTTTGTTATTAAAAAATAAAAACAGAGAAGAAAGATACACAAAGATACAACATTACAAATACACATAATAGATGTATTTAGCAGTAGCATTCAATAAACTGAATAAACAAATATAAAAATAGAACGTCACTTTTATATGCACTTCATTGTGTAAATTATACATTGATTCTTATTAAAGCAACTGTATTAAAGATCTAAACTCAGCAGTGAGTGTGTTTTGTTGTTTTATTAACATTAACGGGATAGTTCACCCCAAAATGAAAAATCTGTAATTTACTCACTCTCAAGTTGTTTTAAACCTGAATGAGTTTCTTTCTTTTGTTCAACATAAATGTTATTTTTTAACAGTTGCTGGTCCCAAGTAACTTTCATAGTATTTTTTTCCTACTATCAAAGTCAGTAGGGACCAGCATCTGTTTGATTACCCACTTTCTTTGTGTGTGTATGTGTGTTTAGCACAAGAAAGAAATGAATACAGTTCTACCAGAAAGACTCAGGAGGCGATAAGACTCGAATGTATTTATTTGACAAAACCAAGATATAAAAAAATAGAATTGCTCTCTGTTTATGTACTTTTCTCAGATTTTTTAGATTTTTCTAAAATATGAACTTCAGCAGATCAGCACAGTGCTCAAACAACACTTTTTTTTGGTTCAAACAAAACTAAAAACTTCGAGATTAGAATAATACTGCGAAAAAGAAGACTCTTTGCCTCCCACTGCCAGCAGCTTACATTCCGGAGACAGGAAAACACAGCTGCCTACATTTTAAAAAAATAAGAAAGAAAATGCCTCTTGTAAAATATACTTGCTGCATGAACTGCCATAGACTTCTACAAAGCACTGCGATTCTTGAAACAAAGTTACTTGCTGGACTTCCAAAACAGTTGGAACACTCAGCAGAACATCGTCACAGACCCCCTCAGTCAGAGATGTGGACTCTGACTTCGCAAATTTGAGGACCTGTGACTTGACTTGACATAATAAAGGAAGACTTGCGACTCGACTTAGACTTTGAAAACAATGACTTGAGACTTGACTTGGACTTGAGCCCTGTGATTTGGCAAGTCTTTATGGCTTACCTTATATTTATTTAATTAAAAAAAAAAAAAAAAAAACGGTTCTGATCAGTAGGCTGGTTACTGAAGCATATGATCACACTGTTATGATTAGCGCAGCTTTTGGCACTGAGCCAAAGACACTAAGTTAGCACTTCTTAGTGTTTTCATCCACATAATGTTTAAGATATTTAATCTTTTAGACATTTAAAATGCACATAATCACTATAAACCACTTATAATAATAGAAGAAAAACTTATAATAAATGAAGAATAAACACTGATGTATATTGAAACAGCAGTAGCCTAATAGCCTAAACACATAATTAGATTTTTTTTCACGTTGAAAGCTTGTATGTAGCCTACATATAAAGTTTACTTTATTCTTCCTGTTTACCAGCCACTAACTTTCATGTCTTTCAGAAGAAATGGATGAATTCACGTGTTGTATATCCGACAGGTTACTACATGGTAGCGCACATATAGCTCCTAAAAAAAACAAACCAACTGTAATCATTATAAACTTGTTTAAAACACAAAATACATTTACTTACATAAATTTGTTTATCTGAATAGCTACAGTTTTGACGTGAATAATTTTGCATGCCTCATTTCTTAAACCCTGAACGGTGTGGCCAAGAGACATTTAACTTGTAAACTCGAGATATTAACTCACCCCCCTAAAATGATTACAATAATAACATTTTATTTTGAATGAAGAATAACAAAGACTAACATAGATTATAACTGATATTGCACTTGATCATCTCCGTGACAGCATGAAGTTAAAACAATTTGTTATTACGAATATTTGTTGAAGGAATAGCCTATATAAGAACATAAAATAGTATAGAACTATAATAAAACACATTTTTGTAATCTAGTTTTGTCATTCGTGTCTTTACCCTAGCTTTATTGGATTCTTGCCCATCGTGGATTTACCCTTTGTGTCGTCTTCACAGACTCTGTTCGGCCCTCGTATGAACTCAAGCCTGCCTGTTTGGATTACCCATTTGCCACTCCCCTTGGGTTATGTTCGCCGTTGATCGACCCCTCGCCTGTGTCACGAAATACTCTTGTGTCTGCTGTCTGTATACCTGTTTGCCAGTGTTTGACCCAGCCTGCTTATGACCATGTTTCTGTCTAATGTCAATAAAAGCTTGCGTATGGATCCGCCCGCTCCTCGCTTCGTTCCCTCCGTAACGAAATCCATTCACTGATGGTTTCCTATGTACATTTGTATATATTATAACCAGTGGTGTAGTGGTGCCTGAAGTGTCATTATTCCCTAACTCTTCGCAATCTCTGATAAAGCCGGTCGGGTTTTCCCTGGTTTTCGCCAGTTTAGAAATTTCTTATCGTAAAAACGTGCTTCTTTTTATTTGTAAGGTATTGTTTTCTTTAATGTACTAACTTTTTCGCTTCATTTCATGTATCTCTTTGCTCAGTAATTAACATTCTGTATCAACGTATCAGTTTAGGAGTTATAAATATTTTGTAAATATTATAAATGATACCGTCAATCATGTCAATAAAGCTATGTCTTTTTCTGTAGACCTAATGTTACGTCAGTAGGTGGCGATAAAAGAACGTCTGTACTACGTATTAGCAAGTTATTAAATAATTGATTTATTAAAATCCCTGAATCATTAACAAATGGAACATGGGACTTAAAATAAATTATTTCTTCACAAACAATGATTCATTCCTTAATGAAACACCACTAATTATTTTTTCTTTATAATTATACTTACTATAGACTATTATTGATACCAAATTAACTGTAGTAATTAATACAGAGACACTAATTTGGGCAAACAGCACTAATGACTTGTTTACGACTTTACGCTTAAAGTGGAGGAGTTGCAACTTGACTTGGACTTGCCCATCTTGACTCGGGACTTGACTTGGGACTTGAATGCAAAGACTCGAGACTTACTTGTGACTTGGTCCCACCTCTGCCCTCAGCATACAGCCTGTGAGTCCCGTGAATCTAGTGAATCTCAACAGTTTATACCAAGTGTAGAGGAGCAAGCCAAAACTGATCAAAACACTAATTGATGGCACAAACAGGGAGTGAGACCCAAAGGCACTCAAGACATCAGATTGTCACGAGTATCTCATATTTCTGCCATAGCATCCTCCACCCCAGATACAGGTATGACAAGGCTTGCAAACACCGATATTATATCACCCCCTATACTGCTGTAGAACAGATTTGAAGCATTAATAAATGTGGGTGAGGAATCCCCAAATGTGATTGAACATGGATCGTATCAGCCAGCAGCTAACATCACTACTAACAGGCACTCAAGGTCAAGCAGACAGCAGCATTCAGCTCAGAGCGCAGCCGAGCCCAGGACTCTGATATTTGGTCACTCCATTATCAGAAACATCAGTAGCAGGACTACAACTACATGCTGCTTTTCCCAAGCAACCGTCTCTGATGTGAACCAGGAACTTCGAAACATTCTAATGAAGCACAAGACTGCAAATCGAATCATCATCCATGTGGGGACGAATGATATTCAGAAAGAGCAGTCAGAACTCCTTAAGAAGGATTTCAGTGAACTCCTTGAAACACTTTGAAGACTTAAAGTTCAGTCGTTCATCAGTGGACCACTCCTAGCAAGGGGAACTAACATGTTTTCATGATTGCTTGGGCTGAATACATGGCTACAAAGAACCTGCATTTTAAAAGGAGTCAACTTCATCGACAACTTTAATCTTTTCTGGGGCAATACACAACTGTTTAAACTGGATGGCCTCCCAAACAAACTTGGTGCAAGAGTGCTAAAGGACAACATCTACTTCTCCCTCCATCATCCTTCATTAGTGTGTGCCATTCCACTCAAACTGAATGGCACACACACACACCTGGACAAAGTATGAGTGACCACAGGACTTTACATCAGCCTCTGAGTCATCATGTGGTTGACACATCCCATAAGGACAACACCACGCGGCCACAAAAACCACTGCTCATGGACACCATCCCGACTGAGCCTTGCCCACAGAGCTCATCACAGACAGATTGTGACGTATCAGAACAGCTCCAAGACTCAACACCTAAGGATGACTTCTCACAGAAAATGGAGGAACTTGTTTATGCTGGGACCAAACTTTCCCACTCTTTTGCTGCAAGCCACCAAAGCCTGTGGGCTCAGCTCGCCCCCCTTTTCCTGTGAGAGCTCTCCGGCCGTGTCAAACTAAGATTGTTGTGGGAACAAAAAATAATGCCATCAAGTTTTAAACATTCGCTCACTAAAAAAATATACCATTTCTGATCCATGACTTAGTAACCACAAACAACCTAGATTTTATGTTTTTAAATGAAACATGGCTAGATGACAGCTGCAGTGCAACAGTGCTCAATGAAACAGCCCCTCCTAACTTTACTTTCATGAGTTTCTGCAGAGCTGTTAGGAGAGGTGGAGGTGTAGCTGCTCTATTTAAAGATATCTATCAATGCAAGCAAGTGTCATTTGGTCAGTACTTATCTTTTGAATATCTCCATATGCTCCATACATTCTCTGTATCATTATTTAAAGGCCTCCAAAATACTCTCCAGCCTTTGTTGAAGAATTTACAGAACTGTTACCAATGATTTCCCCAGAGTTTGACTGTTTTGCTATTTCAGGGGATTTTAATATTCACATAGAGAATGCAGAAATCAATACTACAAAATAAATTCTAACTATTTTAAACACTTTTGACTTGATTCAGCATGTGCATAGACCCACGCACAATCGTGGACACACTCTAGATTTACTCATTAGTAAGGGTCTAAACATTTCATCCATTGTTATTAAGAACGTAGCACTATCTGATCACTTCTGTATTTTCTTTGATATACTGATCTCTGCTACCACTTAATCTAGATCTGTCTCTGTCAGAAAGAGATGGATTGACAAAAACACTAGTGCGAAGGCTATATCTTTATCACCAAGCATTTCTGCAGACTCTGTTGATCTTCTCCTGGATTCCTTTAACTCAAAAGTTAAGAATCTTATTGATGACGTTGCACCTGTGAAGGTCAGTATGAAGACTGGCAGACAAAAAGCACCTTGGTGAAAATCAACAGCAGTACAGAGTATGAAAAGACAATGTCGAAAAGCTGAGCGGATGTGGCAGAAGACGAAACTTGAAATTCACTATAGCATCTATAAAGACAGCTTTCAGTGTGGAACTAGCCACAGCTAGACAGATGATTCTCAAACCTTATAAACAGTAACTTAAACAACACTCGCACTCTTTTTGCTACCGTTGAGAGACAAACAAATCCCCCAAGTCAGATTCCCAGTGAAATACTCTCTGACAGCAAATGCAATGAGTTTGCTTCCTTCTTTTCGGAAAAGATAAATAATATCATAAAGATGATTAGCACATCCTCAGGTTATGCAGAGGTCAGACAGATTCGACTGTTTTTGAAGCAATTGATAGCAAAATTTAGGAAGAAATAGTACAACACCTTAAACTGTCAACCTGCTTCCTTGACACACTTCCTGTAATGGTCTTCTCACTGGCCTCTCCAAGAAGACCATTAGACAGCTGCAGCTCATAGAACGCTGCTGCCAGGATTCTGACTAGAACCAGAAACTCTGAGCATATCACACCAGTCCTTAGATCCTTACACTGGCTTCTAGTTATTTTTAGGATTAATTTTAAAGTACTTTTACTCATTTATAAATCACTCAGTGACCTCAATGATACATTGCAGATATGCTCACTGAATATAAACCCAACAGACCACTCAGATCATTAGGATCGAGTCAGTTAGAAATACACAGGGTTCACACAAAACAAGGGGAATCCGCTTTTAGCTATTATGCTGCCCGCAGTTGGAATCAGCTTCCAGAAGAGATCAAATGTGCTAAAACATTAGCCACATTTAAATCAAAACCCATCTGTTTAGTTGTGCGTTTACTGAATGAGCGCTGTGCTACGTCCAAACTGATTGTATTGTATTTTATGTATAATAATTTTTATTCTTACCTGTTTTAATTCATTTTAAATCAATTTTTAAATCATTTTAAATGTTCTTAAATTCCTTGTTTTTATTGTTGTGATTATTTTTTTAGGATTATTTTAATTCCATTTATGTACAGCACTTTGAATTACCACTGTGTATTAAATGTGCTATATAATTAAACTTGTCTTGCCTTGCCTTGCCTTACAAGTAGTTTCCAGGTCTGCATTTGGCTGCTGGGACAGGATGAACCATGTCAGCTGAGACCTCAAATTTCTCTTTCTGATTCTCTTCAAGTGTTCTTTCTTTCCATCTCTCTCTCTGGCACCCACCTTCTGTAAATCAGAATCAGAGGTTTTATTGGTAAGTGTGCTCACACACAAGGAACAATGCAGACTCACACGTATATAACGTTATCATGTTACAGTTTATCCCTGCTGGTAAATGTAATGTAAATTACACCCACTCATCATCTAGATTAAATATTTCTCACAATTCTGATATCACAGACTGTTTTCAGCAGTTTCTGAATAATGAACTGTGGACATGAAATGTGAACATTGTCTAAGAGCTCAGCTCATGTCTTGTGTTCAATGTGAATTTGTGCCTTTCACTCCTCCAGTTCAGCGGCTGTTTGAAAGAGACAATGAAGTCGCATCCAGTCCACCTGGAACCGTCAGTGTCGCTTCCACCTAATGAAAAGCAGAAATCAATAGCTGGGATTTATGGGGAGGAAATCAAATGTCTCTTTGTTGGGCTGATGGAGGGAATGTATGTCTTAGAGCAGGACTCTAATGGAGCCATTTTGAGAGCACACTGACACACCACTGAGCCTGGAAATGCCTCGTTTGTGTCCGTCCTCAGGAGAGATAAAGACAGAAAGAACAAGACATCACCATTCCAGACTCTGGAGAGTTACAGATGTGTGTGTGGCAAGACAGAAAGTAAGACTAACTGCACACAGAACACATAAAATGACCATGTCAACTCTGATACTGCACCCAATAAAAGATTAAGTATGACTGATTATTTCAGAAAAAATATATATAAATAATAAGGCTAAAATGGTCACATTTGCGACCAAAAATATTAATTTGCAAGTGATAGATAAATTTATAAATGTAAATTTACATGTTATGACTTAAAATTTTGCACTCAATGCCTTTTCCTGCTTTTTTGCGATCACATCTTCTGTTATGTTTACGTAATAAGCTAATACGATGCGTATCAAAGTTTCAGTGGAAATCAGTTCTCATCTCTGCCGCACACCGGTGTTAACAGCACACCTGTTAATAAAAAGCAGGCTCCAGTTGAGGCAGCATGAGAAAGACTGAAAATGACAGAGACGTGTAAAGTGCAGAAAGGCACTGTCTATTTTGTGCACAACTTAAACAAACTACAACAGGTAAATCTGTCAGCCGTGTGGACATTAACAATATCGCCTACAATTCTTATTTATAATCAATACTAATCTGGCTTTTTAACCTGTTGTCTAACATGATAAGAAAAAATACAAGGAGACCAAAATAATGGCCAAGTGTTGCTAACATAATTGTGGTTCATGATGTTGGCACAGATTCTGCTTAATAAACAATTCTTCGTGACTGTATATATGTTTCTTTTAGGAGCCAAATGCTCCTTAAATTATTGTTATTTTTTTTGTCTGGAGCCCTGAATAAATAACATGATTTCACAAGATCTAACTATTTCTAGGTGCATCTCTATAAAAAAATTAAACATGACCTAAATGTCTTACATCTTATTTGTTTTTCTGCTAACAGATATAATTACCCAAAGTACTACAGTATCTTTAAATATGTCTGCCAGTTTACATATGACATACATTTGTGCATATGTTGACTTCATATTAAAACCAACTCATGCAGCTCAAGCTTGCGTTAAATAATACGCAGTGCATAATGACTGGCTGAATTGTGTGTGTGTGTGTGTGAGTGGAGCAGGTGATGTTCAGGTCTGATCTCACACTGTCACACAGCACAGCAGAGATGAATCATGTGTGTGTTAAATTCACCATTTAGAAATGGCCAATCAATCGGTCGATGAAATGTTAATGGTTCAAAATTGTTTTTATGGGCAGTTGATGTAGTTCCTTGTTTTCAGCTCAATGAATGCTGAAACCCCTCACAGGGATTTTATTAGCAAATAAGCCTCTTGCCTCAGTTGGCCAGTTCCTTGGCTGAGAAATGTCTGCACAAAAAATGACCAAGGTGCAAATGGATCCTGTTTAACCATGGCCATCTCACTAAATAGGAGCACATAAAACACACTCGATAAATGAGATCCAACAAGATTTTGTTAAATACAAATAGAATTTCCAGCAATTGCAATGTCTCTTCATATATATATATATATATATATAGAGCCAAGCACCACTTGCTCCGATCAGCCAATGGAAATCAGGCTAAATCAGACAGCAGCCACAAACAGCACAACTAGAGATGGGTCACATTTGACAACGTCAGTCTGAGAGCAGGAAACAGAAAATGTGGCAACATAAGAAAGCCATTAGGACATTTGGATGCAGTCGGACAGGCTCGTGTAGGGCGACTCCAGTCATCACTTCAGATCGGAACAGGAATGACAGTGAAGAGACATTAGAGACATCATGTGTCAAAGGTTGGGGATATTGTTTGTGGGACAACCTGAGGTCACACTGTAATTTTGCAAGACAAGAACTTCCTGAGATCAGTGTGTAAAGAGAAACTGATCCTAGTGAACAGACTCTTTTCCACATGTTATGATAGTAGTAAAGAATGGGTTGGTGTGTCCAGACCTTTAACTGCTGAATGAGTCTCTCCTCCAGAGACGAGGCAGAGTGCCCAGGATCTGGCCAGCTCTCAGTGGGGACGGGGACGAGGACAAAGTCTGACGGGTGTCAGAGCGGCTCGTCTCCTGGGGTTCATATGGCCCTTTAATTGTATTGACAACTCACAGTATGAGGGAGCACTGAAGTCAAGCGCTTTGTGTTTCTGAAGAGTCTCTTCAACCTTTTTTCTCTCCCTCTGCTGATCTTAATTGACAGAGAAAGGTAAAATAGAAAGAAATCATCACCTCATATTGGACTAAGAAGACAGAAGGGACATCACTTGAAAAATCTGTAAGATCTGAAGGCTAACACAGCCCTTACGAAAAAGAAGTTTATTCAAGTGTGCTATTAGTATACTTCTTTTAAACTAAAAATAGGAAAGTATACTTCTAGTCTACTTTTTATGTACTTTTCAGAAATATACTTAAAATGACATTTAAGTATACTTGACTTATACTTAGAAAAAGTCTAAATATATTTGAGCTTCAGTATACTTGTGCTCCTAGAATCTGTGTTTTCATTGTTATATAGTAATGGGCACTATTACACATCTTCTGTACAGAATTTCCAAAAAACACAAGTGAAGAAGAAACTGAAACAACAGATGCTTCCACATGTAATCTAACACAATCATCAGACATAAAACAGCATCAAAACTGTGTAACGTTGGGGAATAAACTATCGACCAATGAAGAGGTAAAATAACTGTTAAGCTTTGGGGTGTGGATCAACTCCATCTATGTTTTGATTATATAATTCTGAATCCAATTCATAGTCTTTTTGTCATGTGTTGTTGGGAGGAGAAACTCAAAGGAGCCAGGAGATCAAAGAAACAGCGTTTTAATAAATCCAAAAGCATTAATAAGACAAAAACAACCACATAATACAACAGTGACAGGACAAAGAAACTGAGGAAACGTGGGGCTATAAATACGAAATTGGTATTGGAGCACTGGAGGGCGCTCTGGATGGAGGCGCGGACACTGGAGGGTGCTATAAATAAAATTCAGCGTGTACTAAACGTGTAGTAAACTATCAAGGTCTAAACTTTGCTTAGTGCCGTATGTGAACATGCTGAGAAATTTCTCAATGCTTTATACACGTCGACTCAGGCCTTCCACCACGAGACACAGGAATCGCTCACGGAGGGGGGTACGACAGAGCTGGTGCACTAAAGTTGGTTATCGCTCATTACCCAGCATGCGCACTGAGGCCTGGTGGGCTAGCGATGCAAACTGACGAGTGGCAGACAGAGCAGCATCCCTCCAAACCCCTCGACTCATTCTGTAATGTCAGGCCGTGCCAATCACACAGACCGAAACCTTCACTCTTCTCCCCATCCTCCAGACAGTCTTTCACTCAAGGTGCTTCACAAAGCGAGAGAGAGTACGAGAGCGATGAGAAGTCAAAGCTTTTAGAGAGCAGTGGACATGGGCAGCTGCGTTTTTGTGGGAAATACAGACGCTGTACACTGCCCTCACAGTCAACCATCTGCCTTCACGGCAGCTCTGCACATGCATCAGGAGAAAGGTTCATCTTAACGCTCATGTGCTTGGAGCAATAACAGCTTTCTACATCGATATCATATATCATGCAGTCAGTCACATTTATGGCACAGAAAACCAAAGTAAATTGACTGAATGTGAGCAGAAGTTCATAGCAGCGCAGTTGCAGCCGTCAGCTGGCGGTGATGTATACGTACTGCATTCACTATCTAATGACATCTAATGGCGCTGGCCATTTTCTAAAAAGTATGAACTCTCCAGTCTAAATGTTCTTAAAAAGGGGAATCTGGGAGCTTGTGCATCCATTACTGTCTGACTGGCTTGAGCATTTGCAAGCCTTTGAGTCATATGCATACATGGGGTTAGCAGAACGCTGACATTAGCATGACGTTAATGGGGCTGTCAGTAGGTGTTCTCGTCTCAGAGTGGCCTGTTTCTGTTCATATCAGTCTGACATAGTAATTGCCTTCGGCTGACACAAATGTCCAGATCGAAGTGCAATCAAAACCGCAGCACATTTTTGGCGAATGGTTGGTGTTTATGAATCGTTTACCAGAGCTGAGGGATTTCAGTGTGCAGCGGATCATAATTTCACACAGTCGGTGATATGCAAAAGAACAGTTTGAAAGTCAAAGCTAATGTCAGTGATGGAGCTTTATTTGTCTTTATGTTCCTATCTATCATTCGCTCAGTTGTCTGTGTACCGAAATATTTTATATTATTGTGCGTGGTTAGATATGTTAAATCTTTTAGTGTGGAGCAAAAATCTCTCTTTACATTTGGAAAGAGCACAGCAATGAGGTAGTGAGTGTGTGTTTTTGTCTTCCACACCATTTACAATAGTATATAATAACATGTCAGTCCCAATCTCTCTCTCTCTCGACACCAAACGTCGCTACACAAATGCTTTTATAACTGCTAACTCTATTAAACATCTCATGCATATCAAAAATCTAGTCCATTTAAAGCAGACAGACAGATTTGCCATTCAGTGAACTGACATCGCCCATTTAAAACACTGAAGTCAAAGCCATTCACAGCACTGACACTTAGTCCATTTTAAACAGGCACCTAGCTAAAGCAGAAGTTAGCACATATCCTAGTGAATCCTACGATCCATAGCCAGATCTTTATCTCTTATTACTGCCTGTCTCTGCAGACATCAACATCTGAGCGGTCGACCCCTCCCGTCCTCCACCTACTGCTCGAATCCAGCTAATAGAGCTGCTGTCCCGGGCCGTGCTTCCCTAAACCACACCATTCACGCAGTATTGCCTATTAACAGTTACAGCATATAGGAGAAAGACGTGTGTTCACTCAAACCCAAAGCAATGTGCTATAGCTGAAAAAGACTCAAACAGGATCAAATGTAAAAAAAAAGGTCTTGTTTAGAGAAAAAAAATGGAGCAAAGGCTAGATCCAGAAAAAATAGGTTTAAAAAGGAAAGTAGGTCAAGTTAAATAAAACTCAACAGTAAGTTTTACCACTCAGTTTTACCTGTGTAAATCTGACCGCTGACATTCACATGAAGCAACCAACTATGGTTTGTAGCAAGCTTAGCTTTATGATCTGCTGACCATTGTGACAGTGTCTATGTTTTGTGCAGCTGTGTGTGTGTGTGTGTGTGTGCATGTTTAGTCCTGGCTGTGTGAAATAATCTAGAGCTCCAGCTAGTGTGCAAATGAAAGCCAAGGTTCACTGATTCTCTCTCTCTCCCTCTTCTCTAGTAAAAACATAATTTTCTAGGTTTTTATGTTTTATTTTGTGAAGAGTCTGGTCCTTTATGCTGCTTACAGAAGGTTTCAAAGACACTCTTGTACCTCAGTTTTTTTTTTTAGTTACATAAGCACTAGGCTTGCTGCAGTAGTTGGTGTTACACGGTGTTTAGTCTACAGTTTTAAACTGTAAGCATCTTCTCTGCTCCATACAGCCAGGGTTGCCAGAGTTGCCAGGTCTGCGTGACAAAAATAGCTCAATGACTAGTCAAAATGCAAAATATGTATTTTCTATTCAAAAGTGCTCATTCAAAAGTGATTTCAATACCCTGCATATTGATACTGCAGAAATTATATACAGTATTAGAATATTTGCAGGATCGGGCAGGGGTGGACACCAAAATTGAGGGAGTGGGACGATAATGGTCAGAAAACAGTCCCGTGCAGGGCTCTATTGTATACACACACAACTAACTATAGGTTATATTTTTACGGTGTAATATAGATACTAAAACTATTGTGCTGTAAGCCCACTGATTTGTCTCAGTGAATTAATTGCTAGTATCTGTATTTGTTCAGAAAATGTTACCAGGTTCTCTCCATCTCTCCCTGCTTTCATACAGGGATTTCCTCCAGAACCGAACATGAACTTCTCCATCTTTTATGGTTCAGATCCACAGCCAAACACTGAGCTCCATCATTTACGGATTTTTTTTATCAGTGACGAAAAAATCTGAAGGCCATCCGTCATTTTGACACATTACTCTGAGGGTGATCAATTGTAACTTGTAACTGTAATTTCCACCCCTGTCCAGTTGGTGGCGGTGCGCTCCAGTGTGGCAGCAGAGCACTGCATCCAGAAAAAAAATGAAACTGTCATGAATCTTTTGCTATGTATTTTGTTATGCACAGGCAAGTACTTAGTTTAAGCTACAGCGATCTATCATGCCACATTAAAGAACGCCATGATGGTATTTATTGTTTAAATTTCCTAATGAAATTGACAGAATTTAAAATCTGAGACTTTGTTTCATATCAAAAGTAACAAAGCACAGAGCTTTTGTGATTTATTTGATGGGAGGCACACTATGTAGCCTACTATTCATTCATCACCTAAAAAACAGCATAGACCAAAAGATCGACTGGGATTTAAGAATTGATATTAGTTCATGAAAATGAGAATCTATTAAAACAGAGATTTTTTCATTTTTTTTTTATTTTACCCAACCGTAGCATGTTTTTTTTTTTTTTTTTTTTGTGGTCTCCGCTGTCACTGCGGGTGTGGTGTTAAACATTAAAAGTGACGCACAATCTCTGATCATCGGTTCTCTTCAGAATGAATGCATAAGCCTATATCATCCTGTAGGTTCATGATTAAAAATGAAAATGTGAACCAAAATAAAATCAATTAAATGTGCTATTATAATTAAAATTTGTAAACAAAAATTACAGGAATTAATAGATTATGACAGAATTTTTACGACCCTGTCCGTCAAAGACAACGTTAAAGTCTAATGCTATATACGACTAAATGTATATATATATATATATATTCACACAATTGAGCTCCCATTTGTGGTCTGAAATGCTGTGGTGACATCACAGTAAACTGCAAAATCTGAAAGTGCCAAAGATGACCCAGATCACCTTAAATCACCCTATTTTACACCACATTTCCATCATGCATTTCAACACTCATCATCTTAAGACATACAGACAATAAGATTGTCAGTTTCTCCCTGACCCTCAGGAATCCCAGGAAAAGAGGTGAAAATAGGATGAAAAATAACAAAAGAAATAAAAAAGGATTAAAATAAAAAACATAGTCTAGAAAAGTGTGATCGCACATAGGATAACTGTTGCTTTTGCTAAAGATCTATGAAAAACGCAGCATTCTGTGAAGAGAGAAAGGAGGGAGATGAACGTGTGTAAAAGAGAGAAAAAGCTATCAGTCAGGTTGGATGTGGAGTGTTAATGGTTTGCTGATTGCTGTGCAGTAACCAGCTGTTAGCAGGTAATTGCGGCTGAAGTGTGTAAAAGCCCTGACGCCCCACACGCAATTCAGATTCCATCAGCACACGCACACCCACACGCACGCTTGATCCAACACTCACGGCTGCAATGTCTGTCACATTACAACAGCAAGAGCTGCCGTTACAACCATATGACTACTTACTCTGTTTTTGTCACAAAGTCTCATACAAAGGCATACATAAAGTGCATTTTCAATGTGATGTTAGGCTAAAGTTTTCATTGTGAACCCTGAAAGACTGATGGAAAACTGGCATACACAATGAAAGATGGATTTCATTTAACTTCTCGTTAGTCTACATACGTACGATTTGAGTTCCATATGAAATATGAAACATGAATGTTTACGGACAAAGACTGAAGACTGTTTACAACCACTGGAATCAATGAAATCCAGGAAAGACCACACCGACCTTAATATGAGATGCGGAAACCTCATAGATAGACAGAGGGGTTTGTAGAGAGACGTGCTTTCTCTCTGTGTGTGAACCGTGAGGGTTGCCAGGCGACAGGGTTGCCTGGGAGCATGACTTTGATGGACAGTCACGGTGTAACAGATTGGAGCCCCTGCCGTTCACAGCTTCACTGCAGCCGCACAAACGCTGCAACAAAATGGCCGCCACCGGAGCCACTGCTGATCAATGACTGAGGAAGGCAATTAAACAAACTAGAGCTCGAAGAGACCCAGAGACTTCAAACCCTGCGGCCAAAAGCAACACAGCCACCCACACGCACACTTGCTCACCTACATATGCCCACATTCATCTCAAAAGCCTGTTATTGCTGCTGGCAGCTCTCAACAGGAGAGTGATCAAGTCACATGAAGTTCAAAGAAAACTTCATCTTGTGTGGGACAAAATGGAATAAAAACACTCTCAAATGCATTAACTTCACATACTACAAATTGAGGAAAAGGACTTGAAAGTGTGTACATTTCTAAGCGTAAAATACTTTTTTTGCT
Organism: Labeo calbasu; assembly: GCA_019740295.1. Classification (NCBI taxonomy): domain Eukaryota; kingdom Metazoa; phylum Chordata; class Actinopteri; order Cypriniformes; family Cyprinidae; genus Labeo; species Labeo calbasu. The sequence continues at coordinate 20,012 of JAHKKF010517994.1, forward strand.
TTACATTTTACAAATTCGTACAATCCTTATTTTTTATCTTACAGTTTTTACATTTACATTCATTCATTTAGCAGACGATTTTATCCAAAGCGATCTACGGTACAAATGAGGTCAGTTGTAGCCAGATTAAGGTATATTTTACAAAACATTCACAGTGGTGTTATTGTAATGACTACAGTAATGTACACATATTCATATCTTTCTATATATTCTATATATAGCATATCATATCTTTCTATATGAGGTATCCAGATGAGTTATTTGTATTGAGAGCTGTTTGGAATGTCCTTCCCTAATATGAAATTAAGATGAAAGTTCAGCGGTACTTTACTCTAAACCTGATATGATGTCTGTGCAGCTAGACCTTAATGTTTCAGGATCTGTTAAGCAGTGACTGTGCTGGTATTACACAATTACTGATCACTGAATAAACCATCACAAAAAATCATGCAGCCACCAACAAACCGACATGCACAAGCTGCATTCGTAAGCACAACAATAAACACAAAAAGACATCATAACTCTGTTTGTGTTTTCGCTGTTCCCAGCTTAGTTTATTTGCTGTCACTGCTGATCATTTGATTTCACCATTATGTTCAGGTGTGTGTCCTTATCTCCTCTACTTAAGTTCAGTTCTCTTTGGCTACATCTACTTTAATCCGGATACATTTGAAAATGGCATTTTCATTCCAAAATGCTCTCCGTCCACACTAGTTTTTTAAGTGTTTTCTAAAACTCACTCTTCCAAACTGTAATGTAGGAAAATGCTAAATCTACCTTGCTGCACCTGCATAAAACCTTACAAAAGGGTCACTGAGATGATGCAGACATAATAGATTATCTATCGGTACAATATGCATCATATGAGTAAACACCCATCATCATTTTCAAATACCAGTCCAAACTGCAATGAAAACAATGTTTTCAAATTCATCCACTATGGAGAGAGTTTTCAAAAAGCTTCATTTTCGCCAGCAAAAACGCCATCCCAGTGTGGACCGAAGGCCAAAACGGAGAGAAAACCATGTGTTTTCAAACAAGAACGTATTAGTGTAGGCAAGGCCTTTGTCTTTGATTGTCAGGTCTTGTCTGAGTTTACGTTGTGTTGGACCCCTAGCTGTGTTTTGAACTTCCCGTGTGGGTTATTAAAGGACTGTTATTCTTCATCTTCTTCGTTGTGCGTGTTTACGTGTGTTTCATCTGTCTAGTTTGGAATTAATTTGTGGATTATTATTAAAATTACGCTGGAACTTCACACCTTAACTGAACATTAAACACAAACGAGTCTTTCCCCTTTAATCCCTCTAATCAGAAGCAAATTAAATAACACTAATTTCAACATTTACTCACTATTAAACATCCACTATACTGTTTCAATTGTCAGCCAAAAAAAAAAAAAAAAGATTATTTTACATCATCTGGTGGACTTCTGCTGACAAAAAAGGAAGATTTGTGTACAGTCAACAAGGAGAAAGAGTTAGCGAGTTGTGTGAGTTGTTAACTAGCATAAAGGCGATGACTTCATGATCACATCAGTACTGACGCTGTCAGGCAGATAAATCGGTGTGGCTTTGAAATGCCAGTGTCGTCACGACCACATCAGTCTCACATCAGACCACCGCTTTGTTTGCCTAAAATGTCATGACCCCAGATAAAAGCACCATTGTTTGCTATTTGAGATACAAGCATCAGTACACAAGTTAATTAGAAATTAGTAATGAAGAGAAGTCGCTGGTGTGTGTAAGGCAGTAATTGATACGGTGTCCATACAAGCATGCACTCTATGTTTGTGTTAGGATAACACTTGTATAAGCCAGTGCCTGTTGTCTTTTATCTGTATAGAAGAGTGTGTTCTTTCTGTGTGGGAGTAATCTTGCTTTGCAGCTTTAAAAAGAAGAGAGATTCACTTTGAATAGTTTAATCTTCAGGCATTCTCACACCTATTTAGATCGGAGCATTTGATTCTGAAACTGCTGTTTTCTCTCTTAGTTCTGTTTGTTTAGCCATGTTTTCTCTCTTAGTTCTGTTTGTTTAGCAACGATATGTATCGTGAAAAGCGCTATACAAATAAATTTGAATTGAATTGAATTGAAGACTGAAATCAAACTCAGACTCAGTCATTACAATCCTTACCTTTTTTCCCCCTGTAGTAGTATAAGTGCACATTTACCGTCTCTCACACACACTCACACACAGAATGGTGAGGACATGCTGACAATTTTAGTTTTAGTCTAGTCTTCGTGTGAAGCTGTCATTTTAGGTTTTATTAGTTTTAGTCACGTTCATACTCTTTTTTAGTCTAGTCAAGTTTCAGTCGACTAAAAGCCTGAGCATTTTAGTCTTATTTTAGTCAGAATTATCCATGACTATTTTCGTCTAGTTTTAGTCAACGAAAACTGATGACATTTAGTCTAGTTTTAGTCAATGAAAATTCTATTTTAGTCTGACAAAACTAGCTACAGTATTTGGCCAACAAGGGATGCTTATCAGTGTTAAGTAAGTTACTTCCAAAATGTAACACATTATATATTACTAGTTACTGTCTTTTAAAAATAATTAGTTACATTACAATATTACTGTCTCTGAATTGTAATGCCTTACACTACTTTTGAGTTACTTTCACCAGAATATCCACAGAAGTATGACTAGGCATTATAAAATACCAAAGTGTAGTTTATTGCAGCTCATTATGCATCCAGTGGAGGGTAATGAGGTAGATATAGCACAACATTATAAAATCATATTTAGATAGGCTACCGGTATGTAGGTCTAAATTAACTTTATAGTTAAACACAGATAAGCACAAAATTATTACATTTATAAATAATGCCGGTAAATAAAGGGAAATGTTATAATGTACAAACAATAAACACAATACCTAACCTATAGACTATTTTGAACGGTTTTCGAAACAAAACAAGAATAAAGTATATAAGTTGCTAAACAAGCCAAAACAAATTAGGCTAATTTAAAGCGAAACTGAAAGCAAACGCGTTGTTCTCACGCAGCCTACCTCTCTCATTCGGCATGAACCCAATTAAATGTGTCCATATTCGCAATGCATTTGAATCCTAAACTATTATTTATTAGTAAACTAGGCTTTGTATTTAATGCACGTAAAAATACATGAGCAAATATGTGTTTAGCCCGACCTCAGACTGAACGGCACGGATTGTACTACACAGTACGTACTATTTTAATTAATCAGTGTATATGTTTGGTTTACTGTATTTTTTATTCTGATAATGAACAGGCTGCAACGTTTGCTGTATGTGTGTGCGTGAGGCGCCGGTGCGATCGAACAGCGGAGACAAACAACAAAAAAATACTCTGTCATTTTTGGTCATACAGATCATTCGAAATTGCAGCGTGTTTACTTTTATTACTGTCATCTCGTGTTTCTTTCCGTGAACTTTCGACGAGCGCCGCGCAACACAAACCAAATTTAGCAGCATATGTCACTCAGTCTTTTCCTTTCGTTTTGTTAATCTGTTAATTAGGCTATTTAAGTTAAATATATTTCGCGTATTCATTCATTTTCGTTTCGTCTCGTTTTGGTCAACTAAAATGAAGAGATATTTTAGCATAGTTTTTATTTTGTAAACCACATTTAGTCTCGTTTTTATTAGTCAGCAATATTGCATTATACATTTAATTCTAGTCATGGTCACATGACCAGCATTTACGTTGCGTCTCGTCTCGTTTCCGTCACGTGATAAAGGTTCGTTGACAACGATATTTAGTCATAATTTTCGTTGACGAAAGCAACACTAGGTGTGACAGCTGTTCTCGACAATCTTTCACACACAAACAATGTCTGACTGTCAAAAGGACAACAAGCTGCTCTTCATTATCGAATCTGCAAGAGGAAGTGTTACGGTGTTACAAAGTGTGTTTGGGTGAATTCAGTTAAATGAATAATTTAACAGCATTTGTAGAACAATGCTTACACTGAAAAACAAAATACTTCACCTCATCCCTCGTTTTCTTTTTTAAAAAAAAACTAAATCAGGGTCACCATAGACACTGATTATAGAACAGAATTGTGGCAGAAGTTAAAAGTGAAAATGTGAAGCTTATATTTTCATGTATTTATTTATTTATGTATTTATTTACTGAGCTGTAAAGGGTTCACAGCATTATTATATTGCAACAAAGTTGTGAAACTGTATTTGACTTCACACAGGTCTGTAGGCCATTTTTCCACACTGAATTTAACATATACATTGTTTAGGTTTTGTTGCTAAACCATTACAGTATTGTAACAGATACAGATACAGTATTGCACAGATAGGCCCATTTATGTCCATTGTATGTGATACACAGTAACACAATTTTTATTTATTTATTTTTAGATTTATTTCAATAGGACAATAGGAATAGAGGAGAGAATGGAAACTGGACTAGAATGTTCCAGACAGAATACCACAGCTGATCTGCTTTAAACTTCAGTGAATTCACATCTCATTTACATTATGTACATGATGTGTGACTCAACAAAAACTCTATTTATGCAGAACACAGCAAGTTCATAAGTCATAAACATCAAACACTCATGTTTGCTGTTAAATAATATATATATATATATATACACACACACACACACACACACACACACTGACCAAAATTAAAACGCAACACTTTTGTTTTTGCCCCCATTTTTCATGAGCTGAACTCTTCTAAGATCCAAGACTTTTTCTATGTACACAAAAGGCCTGTTTCTCTCAAATATTCTTCACAAATCTGTCTAAATCTGTGTTAGTG
>JAHKKF010517997.1:0-20553 GCA_019740295.1 Labeo calbasu
ATTAAATTGTAATATTTCACAATATTACAGTTTTTCCGGTATTTTTGATCAAATAAATGCAGCCTTGGTGAGCATAATAGACTTCTAACATTAAAAATCTTACTGATACCAAACCTTTGAACGGCAGCGTATATCTATTTTCATACTGCACATCAAATGCGTAAATTCACTTTCTTCAAATTTGCCACTTTATCTGTAAATTACTTAAACCAAAAATATTACAGAATGTAATACCGGCTATTTTTCGACCATAACATGAAAATAATCTCACATAAACTAGAGTTGTAAATGAATGAGGCAACCGTAACGTAACCAGTACACTGACTGTAGTACTGCCCTACTTAAGAACTCACATGGGCTTAGTGTGATTATGACCCCATAAACCTGAACCACAGCGGTGCAGCTACTCTTCCATGCGAAGTGGACCGCTCTGCTGGGAAGCCCACGGTGACTCTGGTTGAGACTGAGAGAAGATGAAAGTGTAGATCTGGCTCAGTCTGGCGCAGAGCAGCAGGGGGCCCGGAGCACTGGCAGGTCGGCCCGCTCTGTCTCTACGGCATCATTAATAAATGATGGACGGACCTTTTTCTACTCTCACAGCTCAGCCGACGTCGAGAATCGCTGCGCATACACGCTCAGTCTGATTTTTGTGTTGTCTTAATGATCCGATTCTTTAGATGGAGAGAAATGTCTTTTTACACGGTCCAAGGAGACGCTTTCTTTGTATGACCTTCTCATGTGTCCTTCCCCTATCTGGTATCGGTGTGTGTGTGTGGCACTAGCGTAAGAGTGATGTCTATATTTAGTGTCTTACCACCAGAACCAGTTTAGAATGCCGACAGAGATGACAGAACACACACCAGCGGCACTTAGAAATTCAAACGTGATCCCGATTCTGTCTCTCTCTTTTCGTGTCCCTTTCTATAGGTCATTATTCTTGAAATGGGTCTGGAGTGAAAAGTAGGACTCATTATTGGGAGCAAAGTGGCCCCACTCTTTTTGTCCCTCGCTTCCGTTGGCATGAACATCTGCAGCAGGGAATTGTGGGAAGGTAGAAAGAGGTGACTGGAATGACCGAGGTCAAATGCCTGAGATCACACGTGGACGTTTTAGCAAAATTACTGGCATATGATGAGCTCTTAATTTCCCGTTTAATGTAAGTAAAAACTGGAAATGCATTTTAATGTGCAAACAAGAAGGGACGTTAGTCGTTTGGTCAGTTTAAAATGCCTTTAGCGGTAATTAGATCATCTGTTCGCTAAATATCATTACTGTCCCTCAGACATTCCCAGAAACGTTACTGCGCTGCTATGCATCTCTTCGTTTCACATGTCTCTGTAATGAGACGCCATGTGACACAGATAAGGAAACAGTCTGAAACAACCCCTAAGATATTCCTCTTTTTTTCGCCTTCCCTCCTTTCTTCTCTTGTTTTTTTTCTCTCAGCCCTGTTGCTATTACTGGAACTCTCCACAGGGGCTGAGTAATGGGGGAAAGCTATCCGTGAACACACACACACTCACATGCATGCATCCCCCCTCTCAAAGACACAGGATAGACACACATGCACGCACTCACTCCGTCTAATGGAGTGATGGGCCTGTCTGTGGTCACCGTGGGGCTTCTTCCCCATCAGGACCAAAGCGTCTGCTTGTGGGTGTATGTGTATGCCTAAGATAAATAGCCTGTATGAATGGCTGTCTAGGTCAGTGGTAGATTTCTAATGTAACGCATCTGGAGTAAAAAGCAGCAGGCTGTAAGAATTAAATTATTTTCTCTGAGACGGCGATCATTTTAAATGAAGAGCTAATAGAGACTTAACTCTTCAGCTTCTCAGATTTTTCTCCAGTCAGTTTCAGGAGAGCTCTGAAAGAGTGTCTTAAACTGTGCTTGGCTTGCCAACATACCAATGTCTGCGATTAAAAGCCAGAAATTTTAACATGAAACACAAGTTTCTTATTAAAAAATTATTCCAAGAGCAAATCATCTGAGCCATGTAGCTCATATGGAACGTATAGCTCTTTATACTTTTAGTGTACGTCAAAAACTGTCATTTTTTTGGATTTATTTTTTTGCAAAACTATTATTACTATTTAAAATAACTGTTTTATATGTAATCCTGTGTTGGCAGTCTTCAGTGTCAGAAAATCTTTCAGAAATCATTCTAATATGCTAATTTGGTGTACAAGAAACATTTCTTCATTTCTCGTATTATCAATGCTGAAAAAGCTGCTGCTTAATACTTCAGAAAGATTTTATTTTATTTCAGAATTATTTAATGAATAGAAAGTTCAAAAGCATTTGTTTGAATTTCTTTTCTTTTTTTAAACAAAAAGTTTAAAATGGCCAAACAGCAGTTATTTAGCTGATTGGTCTAGCACTAAATGAAATAAAGATGACAAAAAAGCAGAATTTTTTCACGGTTATGTTGTAAATCTATACCTTTGATAATGTTTACTAAAAAAATTTGAATACGTCATTATTCCAGCATTTTACACTCCAAGTTTTTGAACAGTAATAATTTTTTAAATGTTTTTTAAAGTCACTTCTGCAGACCAAGCCTGCATTTATTTGATCCAAAGTACAGCAAAAACTGTAAAATATTTTTACTATTTACACTACTATTAATATTTTTACGTTGAGATTTACAAAAGAATACATCAAAAGTGTTCTAAACATGAATTATGAATGTTTTAAATAATAACTGAGCATGCATTAGATGATGGCAAATGTCATTTTTAAGGCAAATATAGGGGAAATGAGTATGAACATAAAAATACTGGTCAATACCAGTAGATGTAAAAAAAAATATTTAATGTTAAATGATAACTTATGAGGCTCCCATACACTACCAGTCAAAAGTTTTTTAATGTTTTTTTTTTTTTTTTTTAAATAAGTCAGTTCTGCTCACCAAGCCTGAATTTATTTGATCCAAAGTACAGCAAAAACAGTAAAATTTTGAAATATTTTTACTATTTTCACTACTATTAATATTTTTACAAGAGAATACCTTAAAAGTGTTTTAAACATGAATGATTAGTGTTTCAAATATTACGTGAGCATGCATTAGATGTATTTATATATATATTTACTATTTAAAATAACTGTTTTCTATTTGAACATATTTTAAAATGTAATTGATTCCTGTGATTTCAAAGCTGAATTTTTAGCATCATAACTCCAGTCAAATGATCCTTCAGAAATCATTATAATATTCTGATTTGCTGCTCAAAAAAACATTTATTATTATTATGTTGAAAACAGCCGAGTAGATTTTTTCAGGTTTCTTTGATTAATAAAAATTACCTGAAATAGAAATCTTTTGTAGCATTATAAATGTCTGAACTGGGGTAATGATGCTGAAAATGTAGCTTTGATCACAGGAATAAATTACATTTGAAAATGTATTCAAATAGTAAAGGCTATTTAAAATAGTAAAACTATTTCACAATATTACTGCTTTTGCTGTATACTGGATCAAATAAATGCAGGCTTTGTGAGCCTTTACAGTTTACTGTTCAAAAACTTTTGACTGGTAGTGTATATCTAACCAAGTTTTATATATAACTGAGTTTTAGATTGACTCTAGACATCCATTCATTAAACAGAAACGTAATATCCGATTCTGCCTTAACAAACAAACTGAGCATCGTAATATTTCAATCTTTCACCTTCAGCATATTTCAATCGTGCGGTTTTACAGTTCACCAATGCGACGTCTGACGAATAATTTGTAGACCACAATCGGCTCATATTGAGAGAGCGGCTTGGCTTTTAAAGACGGAATGAGAGGAACAGAAATGGTTCTGACTTCACTCCTCACTTCCTGCGATGCATGTAGCTAAAGGGTTAATGCTTTTTGCACCATGATTTTGAAGAATGAGAATGAAGAAGTGAGAGTGAGATTTTCGTCTGTGGGCTTTTCTGATCACACCCACTCACTTCAAGATCAATACTTCGCCCAGTGTAACCGAATGACTAAAGCATGAAGAAAATGGTGGAGAAATCTTCTCAAAGATCTCGAGATACGATAACGGTCCTCAGTAGGGCAGTGTTTTTGTATTTTTACCTCAGGACCTTTCTTTGCCCCTCTCCTGAAATTTCTGCTGTCAATCTACAGTGAAATCTTCAGGTAACTGTCAAGACTTTACACTTAAAAACGCTTATGACTTCACTCCTCCAGTACCTTCCAAAGGTGTCAAGTCGTTCTCAGAATGTATGTATTATTGTGAGTCAAACAGGTTAAAGTAAGGCCAAACCAAATGATATGGGAATACAGCTGCTCTTGGACCTGAGCTCTTCCTGTTTGAATAGGTGCTGATCACACAGGGTAAGTGATACTGTCTATGACTCATGAAGGAGAGAGAGAAGTTCAAAAATCTGGTTTAACTCCAGTATCTAGACCAGCCTAGACTAGCACTATGATTAGCCTACAGTTTAACAACTTCCTTCCTCTCTTGAATTCATTGTTTTGAACAGCAGGCTGAAGCTATTTTTGAGACTGTGTGCTTCTCTCTTTGTGTGCTGATCCTCCTCTCTCTGTCATGCTCTTTCTCTCACCTGCCATTTGCTGTGAAAACACAGAAAGGACAGAGTCTCTTCCCAGAAAATTCTGTGTTTATATTGTGTTTATATTGTCATATCACTAGGGGAAAGAGCAAGTAAAAAAAGAACGAGAGAGAGACAGAAAGATGGGAGTTTCTTTAACTGTAAGCATGGCTTTTATAAAGTCTAACAAATTTGAACCTTTCTTTTACAGACTACAGTTGACGGTTTGAGCACTTAAGTTGTGATAGAGCCAATTTACAGGATACGAAATATGAAATTAATTTGAAAAATAGCATTTGTTCTTGAAGTTTCTAAATGAAAGAAGTGAGACTTTCAGTCCTTTTAACAGACTTTTGTCAGCCTAGCTTCAAAGCAACGGTCAGGTTTAGATGAAAAATCTAAAAACACTGAGAACGAAACTGAGAAGAAGAATGAACTTTGGAGTGAAATAATATTTCAGATACTAGAGTGACATGAGAGCTTTCAACACAAGCAGCTATCTGAGATCTTGAACATCTGGAGATACAATTCCATTGTACTTGAAACTAAATGAAGTCGTTCATTTAGGAATCTTAAGTGATTTTTGGTCTGTTGATGAATGAAAACTGGAATGAAAAAGCGAACTAGCTGAACTACAAAGCTCCACTGAAGAGCCAAATGAAGAATCAGATCCTCTGTGACTGTGTGTGGGGATGGAAATACTACGAGAGGTTATAACTACACATTAGCAGCTGGTTTGTCTAGCTTATCCTGATGCTGCGCAGTCAAGTCTTTTAAGCACAACAAATGCATAAACTGCTGAAAACTTCATTCCTGATTGCGCAGTGTTACCATAGCAACGGACCAGTTTCTTCACTGTGGGCCCTACATGCATTCCTAAAGGTCTTATCCCCAGTCTATGAAGATAAAGATCTCTCATTCATCCTTTGTAGTGCTTTACTCTTACGGTATATACAGCATCATCCCTAGTGAAATCTCACTCAGCTCGCACTTAGATCAGACAACATGCGCTAACCAACTTCGCACAAGTGTTTATCTATTCTTTCTCTTCATAACAAATCTCTACATCAGTGTCTTTTATCAATGTCTTGCCTTCACCATCAAAAGGGAGTAGAAAGATGGTGAGAAATATCATTACATAGGGCTATATGTATTTTGGACCTTTTCTTCGCTGCCCTGTTTTACTTTAATCTTCATTTCTCCATTCCTTTGTACTGTACACTGCCATGTCAACACTGAGACTGAGAAAAATGGTTTAAAAGTTTGCGACTGAATTTTGCCTTGAATACATTTAAAGGGATAGTTCACCCAAAAATGAAAATTCTGTCATGTGTTTACCTTCATGTTATTATGACTTTCTTTGCACTGTAAAACATGAAAGATTTTTTGAAGAATTGACCACTGACTTCCATTACATGGACAAAAAGCAGACATTTTTAAAAATAACATCTGTGTTCCGCAGAACAAAGTGAGTCATGCAGTTTTGCAACAGCTTGAGGATGATTAAATGACTAAATTGCCATTTTCAAAGGGATAGTTCACCCAAAAATGAAAATTCAGTCATTAATTACTCACCCTCATGTCGTTCTAAACTTGTAAGACCTTTGTTCATCTTTGGAACACAAATTAAGTTTCTCACACAAAAAGTATTCTCATAGCTTCGTAAAATTATGGTTGAACCACTGATGTCACATGGGAGATTTTAACGATGTCCTTACTACGTTCCTGGGTCTGAGAACATTTCAGTTACGTTGCTGTCTATGGAGTGTCAGAAAGCTTTTGGATTTCATCAAAAATACCTTAATTTGTGTTCTGAAGATGAACAAAAGTCTTACGGGTTTGAAACGGCATGAGGTTGAGTAATTAATGACAGAATTTTCATTTTTGGGTTAACTATCCCTTTACTGTGAACTATTCCTATTCACTTTCTCCAAATCTTAGCCAAACTCTTCTGTCACATGACAGATCATATATTAAGACACTTGGTTTCAGTAATAGCTTACTGCAGTTTTCCTATACAAAACAGCAATCCAGAGTTGATTGTCAATTTAAGTTTGCTCCTCTCTGCTGTAATCTACTCTGTTAGCTTTTTCCAGACAAATCACACAAGGCCAAAGTAATAACATTCCAGTTATCCACGTTCATGTCGGTCTAGACATGAAAGTTATTACAGTGTTTACTGGCCCATTAGGAGTCTGCAGCTTTATTCGATGAATCAGTGAATAGGGATCAAAGGGGAAGCCTCTGATAGCATGAGGGCAATCTAATTGGTTTCTGGACGAATGGATGTCAGGGGATGAGATATTGTGCTTCTGGAAGGACAACTGTTGGACAACTGGTAAACACGAGAGGGAAATCTAAAAAAGGACTCACCTCGGGGCCTTGCTCTCGAACATGACATGATTCACTGTCCCCCTCCGAAAAGGACCCTGACTCATCACTGGAATTGGTTCCATACGACTGCTCGCACTTTATCTTGGGCCGCACCCGTGCAAATAGCGCTTCCGTCCCACCGCCTCCTTCTTGCGGGTCAGTCGTGAGACACCGTGTCACATTGGGGCAAGGCGAGGATGAGAACTCAAACTGCGGCAGGCTGCAGGGGGACCCGCCGCTCCCGTCCTCGGCGTAAGAATACGACGAACAGGAACTGGAGGTCCGAGTTCGGGTCTCCGAGGGGGGCGATCGCGGGCATACCTTGATTGGCACTGGGCAGCTGGTATTGGGCCTTTGGCGGCAAAGCAGGGGTGGGTCGCTGGCTGTGGTGCTGGGGGAGTAGGTCTGGGAGCTGGGGAGGGACTGGCTGGCGCCAGCCCACAATCCCTTTGGCATGTGTTCTGAGAGCTCCTTCTCCAGTGAGTTCCCGCTGGGATGGGAGTGGGTGGGTGTACCCAGACGGTCACAGGGCCCTGAGGAGAAGATGACACTGCGGCGGTCCGGCTCCACCTCTTGCTTGCACACACCATCGCAGGGAGCTGACTTCAACGAAAGCCCTGGCGGGAAACCATCTGCGTCTTTGGGGAACGCCACAGGCATGCCAAGCTCATTGCCAAGCGAAGGCCTGTAGTCTTTTTTGTGGTCTCCCTGAGTGGTTCCTTTATCCTGGGCATTGACGAGTCTGTTAGCAAAGAGTTGCTGGGGTGTGCTAGGCAGGTCCTTCTTAAAGAGAGTTCGTAGGCAGGTGGGTGACTTGCTGCTGCCTTTCGGTTGGTCCACTGCGATGGAACCATCCAGCTCCATCTCAGCCACACCGTCCTTTTCACCACCGTCCTGCTCGTCCCCTGACAAGCAAAGCGAGATGGACTCTTCCTCGCTGCGTGGCTCCTGCTTGATTTGCATCACAGCTGGCCTGTTCATCTCCTTGAATGTGCTTGGAAAACCTGAGGTACTGGTGTGTGAGGAGGTGTCGTTATTGTGCTTGTTGCATGCCAACTGGTACTTCCTGTATTTCGGGCATCGCGGCAGGTCTGAGGTGCCGTGTCGCTCGAAGTCCATCCGTCCGTCGGCGAACTCTTCCGTCGCCGCCAGCCGCTCGTGGTCTGGACGCCGCAAGGAGTTCAGGGCGAGTTCGCGGCGAGAGTGCGGAGAACCAGACAGGGTCACCGCAGCCGGCGTTGTCGTCAGCAACTCGGGTTGCATGCTATCGTCCTCCGAGTGATTGCTCTCAGACGCCATCTTGCGACACAGGACCAGGCCATCCTCCTCGCTGCGTAGTTGGGCCTCCAGGAAGCGAAAGCAGGAGTCCTCCAGGTTGTGCATGCGCAGGAATTCAGCACAGCGGATGACCTCCTGGATGTTTTCTCTGCTGAGCAGCAGCTTAGCCGTATAGGCAAACTGTAACAATGGAGCGAATCCCCGGGCACTGACCTACGGACACACACACAGAAAAAACAGGGGAAATTGCCAATGTTACCATCAGCACTGCCATTGTTCAGGGCACTTGGAGTGTGCTGAGAGAACTCGACAGCTCAAATGACCGTAAACAAACACTGTAAAGTGCCAGTTAATCTTTTATCAGGTCAGCACCGAACGTTCTATACAGCGGCAAATAAAAAGTGAAAAGATGGAGGCTGTCAGTAAGGTCAAGAGACCAGCCTCATTTATGTAACAAAGACATCTGACATACCCCCTCCCTGGCCAAGTCACCCCCCTAGGTAAAGCTTGGCTAGCGCCCCCTGTTTGTTGCAAATGGTACTGCAGCAACAAGTGGAAGCTTGTGGGTTTGTAAACGTAATGTCACATCTATCCCTCAGGTGAGCAATCTTAAAGCCTAATGGGCTCTAGGACTCTTACGGCTTATCCCTACTACAGCCATCCTGAGCCTGCTGAGAGAGAGAGAGAGAGACAGACAGACACAGACAGATATGAAAGACTTCCATTTGACCTAATGCTAGATAATTAGGTAAATGCCTGAGCCTGCAAAAGCTTGGCTGGCCCACTGTGGCCTTTGGGCTGTTAGCGCATGTCAGTAAATGCATTTAGGTAGGTAGAAAATAATAACCCAGGCTCATAGCTTTTCTTGTTTTGAGCTCCCCTCTCCCAAAAAAGGTGTGAATCACCTTGTGAGATCTATAAACCCAAGCTTTATGTAACTGTACAGGCTCACTTTTAAACTAGAGATGTCAATCAAATCAAAACTGTAATGGAAAGCAAGCCAGTGAGTCAGGCTCTGCCTGTGCTATGCTGGAGTCAAAACGTCATGGACAGACGTCGATGTAGGTGCTCTTCTTCATTCTCAGACACATTACAATGGCTGGACTTTGATCTGAGCCAGCATTGTTCAGTCCACAAAGCGCTCTCTATTCTCCCTCAATGATGTAAAGTGCTCAACAGCACAAGTGAACTTGTGCTCATAGATGGGAGGGAATGAGATCAACACTTTATGTTCAATGAATGCGGGATAAGACACTGTTTACTATGAGTGTGTTTCTTTTGTTGATAGGGGCAAACAGCTAAGTCTTCCTAGATGTTATCATCTGACTTTTCTTGTGGCTAGAAGGGAGTTCAGAGAACCTCTTTCCTACTATAACACCAGCACCAAAGAATTTGTTTTGCAGATTTTTCCATTTGGAAAAAACAGGGGGATTGTATTTAGAGTCAGGGCAAAGGCATGGAGGGAAAACCCAAGCTTGAGGTTTAAATGAGCCTTTTCTGTTACAATGAGTCAAAGCACAGCTGATTGCTGCAGTGTGGGGAACGTGAAGCAAATTAGACACAAACAAAACACACTCTTACAGTGAGTAAAAGACTACTGATTAAGCTAACTGTTCTCCTTGATTACAGTAAAATCACAAAAACACACATTCCAAGAATTCCTTAGTATAATTCCAAACTTTTTTTCCCTGTACAACCTTTTGAGGATCTTGTTGAGTCATTTGAATGTTACCTGTATTAATTATCAACGATATTTGAATATATTCAAAAAGGAAATACCAGTGTCTGAAAGCAGAACACGCACAGACTTTGAACTTAAAAGTATGTGATAAAAAGAGACTAAATAAGAAACATTCAAAATACAACAGATAATGTACAGTCAGTTGGATATTATCTCAAAATAAACCCAGACAGGGTGATCAGAACTGACCGTACATTATCCCCCTTATTACACGGCTATTTTCCAATAAAAAAAAGCATGTGAAATATTGATTCCAGTTACATTTCTTTTGTATGTGAGAAGAAAGAGACCACAGAATGATGCAAAAACATGAAAACAGCACAATGTAGGAGACTGGTTGCCAGGGACAACAGTAAACTGTTTAGTGTTCATGTGATTGACCAATCAGAATCAAGTACTCCAGAGATAGGCGTGATGATGTATGATAATGTGCAAATCTAAAGACTTCCATTCTGCAAAGTGCAGAATGAAGAAGATATCAAATCTTCCCAAGAAAGATTTGAATGAATAATAGATGACATTTACCCATCCAGCCATACACAAACAAAAGACTCTATAGCATCCACAAATATGCACACAAACAAAACTGATGACTACCGACTCTGAGTCATCCGGGGCTGTCTGTGTCCAGTAGACGCATTATAGTAGAGCGAGAAAAAGAGAGAGAGGCTCATCTGCCCGCTGGCAACACAACAGCGCCAATCAGTCACTGTTGAGAGGAAGCTGCTGACTCGTAATCTTTGTGGGGGATGGTGTGTGCTAGTGTGTGTATTGTATATGTGTGTGTACAGTGTACGGGTGTGGGGGAGGATCGTATGTAGAGTGTGCATGTGTGTCTGAAGGGGATGATCATGGCTCTTAGGAAGTGTGTCCACTTAGGAGAGAAAGGAACAGAAAACAGAATGAAGGAAAGATTTCATTCAAACATATGATGGATTTTTAAAAAAACAAAAGCAGTCAGTGCAACCTTATCATACAAGTATCACAAAAGACCCTTGAATTAATATTCATGAGATACATATTCACGATTTTGAAACGGATCTTCCAAACAATAACAAATACCACATTTTAGACTGGCAGTACAATATTTTAGCTTTTTAGTACTGCATAAATAAAATGTGAAAAGGGACGCAATATGTGTGATATATTCATGATAATTTGCATGAAAACTATTTGCATTATCATTATTGTTAATTGACGATTTTTCCCATTAAGTTTCCTAGAAAGATGTTTTAATTGCACCTCTGATTTATGTTTCAGTAACAGAAATCGCAATCGTTGAACTGAATGTGATATTTCAATTAACTCTTAGTCAAATTAAAAGAATTGTTTAAATCAATAATTTAAATGAATCAAAAATCTCTGCATGTACATATATCTCTATACAAATAAAATATATGAATCTCTACATTATCAGTTTTAGTTAGATTTTTATGATTAATAAAATGACTGAACAAATTTGCCCAGCTCTCGTAACTGAATGTGGATAGATACCGTAATTTTGGGAGGTGTGAAGGTATGGAGAGGCTATGCCTGACAAACAGCTCTCTCTGCTGGGGAAAAAACTGCTGAAATGTGTTTTTCAGCTGACATCAGCAGACACAGGCTGCAGCGGCAGCATCGGCTGCGCCATCTGTGACTGCTACTACAAGTGTCTCGGTGACACACACCCATCAGCCTGATGGAGACAAAAGAAAAGAAGGAAGCCAAGAGGGATGGAAAGTAAGTGATGGAATCAAGAGCATAGACTGATGGAAATGTGAAAACAAAGAGAAAGAATCAAAAGATGGAGGGGTTAGAATTAAAATGGGTTGGGTCATACGTTCTAAGACAAAGGCATAGAAATTAATTTACTATTTACTCACCCTCATGTAATATAATCCAATAATAATAATAATAATCCAAATGTTATTCTCTGTGTGATGAACAGACTGGAATTTAGAATGTATTTAGACATTTATTCACTGACAGTCTAGAAGAAGATATTTTTAAAACCGTTGGTAACCAAACAGCTTTGGTTCCCATTGACTTCTACTGAATGGACAAAAAATACAATGGAAGTCAATGAGAACTGAAACAGTTTGGTTCCCAATATACAGGTCACACAGGTTTGGAACGCCATGAGGGTGAATAAATGATGACAGGATTTTCAATTTTTAATTGCTGTGACTGGATCAGTGAGACATGATTCAGAAAGGTTCTGTGAACGAGCTCAGCCAATTAAATGAAAAGTTCCAACTCAAAAGAATGATTCGTTCACCCATTTTTGGGTGAAACGTCTCTTTAACTGTGTAGCACCACAAAGACAAACAACAAAAGAG
Organism: Labeo calbasu; assembly: GCA_019740295.1. Lineage (NCBI taxonomy): Eukaryota > Metazoa > Chordata > Actinopteri > Cypriniformes > Cyprinidae > Labeo > Labeo calbasu. The sequence continues at coordinate 12,262 of JAHKKF010517997.1, forward strand.
AAGATAAAAGGTGCTCACAGAGGAGGAAAAATAAAGCACTACTGCTGCTCATTAAGAGACAGACTTTGACATACGAGCCACTGGACCTGTTAACAACATTTATTATGTGGGAAACAGACAAAGGAGCAAATTTATCTCTACGACAGATCTGGGCCATTTATGCTAATTCCGACTATAGACTGTTCTCCCTCACTGGGCCTCAAAAGGGTCATATTGTTACAAAGCAGGAAATTACACGAATTGTACATCATACATCCTGACAACTCCTGACTATTCGGGAATTGTGCCAAGCGATTCCTTCCATAAAAAGGTCACGGAATGCTATAAACCCCTCACACCTGCCCTCTCGTTCATTCATTCCCTCTCTCTTTGATCTTCTGCCTTTCCCCTCTCAGTAGCAGAGACGGCTAATTTATGCAAATTCGCTCCAGCAAATTCCTGCATGTCATGAATGTTAATAAGGCAAGGATCCGCATGACAATGGAGCGAGTGCTTTACAGGGTGTCTGAAAAATACAAAACCTCTACTGAAGACGGGACGCCTGCGATATGAAATCTGCTGACTAACCTGACATTAAACTCCAAATGCAGACACAGACAAATGAGCCACGGTGCAGCACAAAGTCACGGCTCACGCTGAACGGGAATACGCGGGGCCACGGTAAGGGCATTTATTGGCTGTGCTTCAAAACCTACTGAGACAGCATTTTTGGCCATCACAGGCAATTCGAAGGTACACAAAGTTGGGGAAGGCAGATTTTGAAATGCATACCTTCCAAGCGATCACGAATACCACATTTTAGAGTGACAGTGAATCGGCTTTTTAGTACTGCATAAATAAAATGTGTAAAGGGATGCTATATCTGGAACTGTCATCTGCATAAACCAGTCACGCTAAACCTGTCACTATGCGGAAGAATTGCATATTTTCAATTAGGAAGATTTTGGACAAATAGGGCCAGTTTTACTAAACAGGGCAAAATAGCACGAGAGTGATTTACTAACAATGCACAAATTAAAGAACACAGAAGCAACATCTCATTTACATACTGACCAACGCAATATACCAAGCGCAGCGCAAATTAGCGTAGTTGCAAATAAAGAATAAATAACAAAGAAACCACAGTATGAAGGTTTGCTAGAAGTTTTGAATGACTTTGTATTGCGTCTCTCCTAGTTGAGGGTCGTCTTTTTATTTCCTGAAGCAAATAAAAAAAATAAAAAACGGCTTGGCGAACAATATGTTCAGATAACGAGTTCTTCTGGCATTCCAAATAAATTAAGTGCAAAATAGTTTCTAACATGCTTTTTTGGGCGCTAAATAATGGCGCAAATGCCAGTTATTTGAAGAGCGCAAACCTTAGTAAAATGCGTTGCGTGATTCATTTTAATACTCCCCTCCCATTAATTTTGTGTCTGAAAGGGAAACTCCTACAAATGCATATTGAATAAGGCCAGGCACAAAAATAACTGTGTCTATGCCTTTTCAGCACTATTTCATCACTGTTTGTCTTTAGTAAAACCTGACAGTGCAATTTTAACGCCAAATGACCGTTTGTCATCATTATTATTTCATTTATTTATTTACTAAAAATGATTTAAGGTTGATATAATAAAAAGATTTAAAAGATTAAAAATACATTAAATGCAATCTACACATACAAAATTCCTAATTTGGCATATATGTATATTTTATTTTTAGGAAAAATAAATTTCACTTAATATTTGAAAAACCTTTGTCCACAAAATCTTAGTCACACAAAAAAACAAACAAACAAAAACAGAAACTATACTGTCATAATATACGACACAAAAATACATGTCTAAAATTTTCCTTCCTTCATTTATTTCCCTTTATTTCTTTTCATTTTATTTCCATTTACAATCTTCTTTATTGTGGGACTCCACTGACCACACTCTCTCTCTCACACACACACGGACCCAGCTGGAAGAAAAATAATTGGAAAAATGGCTAAATTGCTGTTTTTCAGATGCAGATTTTGGTATTTAATACCATTGCCATTCAGATATTTCTAGGTCTATCTAAAGTGGCTGAACTGATTTTAGGTTCAAAATATAAAGTGTCAGACACGTACACAAACAAAGTCACAAACAAACACTCAGATGGGTAAACGCTTGACAGATTTAGAGTTAGCCCTCCCTGGTGCGATGGATTAAATCAGATACTCTACTGGCTAATCCTCTCAAAGTGAGGTTTACGGTATACAACCAGACAGAGAAAAGGACATGACCTCGCCGTCCTCAAGAGCTGGACATCACTACATTGTCTGGCCTTTAAGACTCTTTCACTCTTGTTTCCCTTCTCAAGTAATTTCTGTCCTAACATCTTAGATTTCCATTTAACAGACGGACTTCCTCTCTCGCTGGCTTTCCCTCTCTGCCCAACCCCCCCGGCTGTGATAGAAGACAGATCTCCCTCCATCTGCATGATCGGCTGCAAATGTGTGATAGTCTCGTGCTAGCATTCATGTAGTCTGCTGTTATTTCCTCTCTGACCTTACTCTATCTGTCAGGATTACCCCTCGACTGCCTCAGCCAAGTCCTGACCTGCTTGAAAGCCTCTCACTATGTTTGTATATATCAGCAATTAACCGCAACACCTGCGAAACATTTAGCCTTTGCTTCTCATTTTCTGTATGTGTGGTTATGATGTAGTGCAACCAATAGTGTGTTTCAGAAACCTGTCTGGAAACACAAAATCAGTTTTGTGCTACTAGTAGAATACCCTGCAAAAAAAGCTTATCTTACCTAGTATTTTTTTCTTATTTCTAGTGAAAATATCTAACAGTTTTTAAATCAAGATGCATTTAATTTAGTTTTTTCCCCCCAGGAGACAAGACTAAACATCATTTTGTTTCTCTAATAAATACATCTTGATTTTAGAATGTTTAGATATTTTGACTAGAAAAAAGACAAAAATAAGATCAGTAAGATAAGCCTTTTTTGCAGTGTAGAATTTTAAAACTGAAGGATAAAATTGTAAAAATAAATAATTAAATTACAATTAAATAGGCAAAAATGTAAGTTAACAAATTGTAAACCTTTACAAAAAGCTTAATTTTTCCCTTAACATTAAGGTGTTAGATATCATAAACTAACAATGAAAATGACCTTTTTCATCATTTATTAATCTACGTAAAATAATTTTAATTTATAAATGTGCTAATGTTCATTATATATTCAGCTTATGTTATACAACTTGAAATGTTAAAAATTGTATGTATTAGTTTATTAGTATGTGTATCAACATTAACCAGCATTAAACAGCAATATTGTAAAATATTATTACAATTTAAAACAACACCTTTCTATTTTAATATATGTTAAAATGTAACTTATTCCTGTGTTGGCAAAGCTAAATTTCCAGCAGCCATTATGTCACATGATCCTTATGCTGCTTTGATGCTCAAGAAATGTTTCTTATTAATATCAATTATGAAAATTGTTCTGATCAATATTCTTTGGAAACTGCGACCCATTTTTTTCAGGATAGTTTGATAAATTTACGTTTTTTAAAAATAATAATTGTCTTTACTGTTACGTTTGATCAATTTAATGCACCCTTGCTGAATAAAAATATAACATTATTAAAAAACACTTTTGAATGATAGTGTGTTGTTCTTTGTTAAACCATCATGATAGCTAATGCATTAATGAACTGAACATTATTGGTAAACCAATAAAAATTACTTAACCTTCAATGATTTATCTACTGCTTATTAGGAACAATGAACCTGTCAAATATCATAGTACTGGACAAAACACTGAAGGAACATCAAGCATGCTACATTTCTGTAGAGCTCAGAGGAAGGAAATCTCTTTAAATTCAACAATCCAAACTAAGCCGAAATGAAAGGACCCTCCCAACAGGCCCTTTTCACTTTGACAGAGCTAGTGTTTTGAGGAATGAGGGTATTTTGCAATTCACTCTAGTAGGGGGGTGTGTTTAGTTATGTGTTTTGATGAATGTATGTTTCGCAGTGTATGTGTGTGTGGTGGGGTTTGAGAGTGTTGCAATGGTGCTGAATTGCATGTGGTTGCTGTTCACAAGTGGCTCCGTGTGGAGGACTGTAAACTTTATAACAGGAGGTGGTTTGAGGTCACTGTACAGACTAGTGCTGAATCAGAGTCGCCGAGACAGACATACATAAACATACAGACACAGACTGACGCTGGCTGCTTAAAGCAATGCTGAATCACAGTGACACAGCTGCAGAGCACAGCTGTGGGACGCGAGTGTGCATATACACACACTCACAATTACCACATCACACACACACACACACTCTGGTATACATCAATAGTCAAGTTCGATCAAACTCTGAAGTTCTGAATTAAAATAAATAGTACTTGGCGCAAAAGCGCAAGTATTAAGGAAGAGTAAAAGCGAAGAGTCTTGCTCTAATGACGGGCGAATGAATGTCTACTCTCCTATGTGTTATATTCACCAAATACATGTATTAGTAAACTTCAAACATTTGTTTTAGTTAGCATGTTAGCTAAAAGCTTCTGCTAAGAACAAAGTAGTGTATTATAACTGCAAACGAAGTAGTGAAAGCAACGCTGCAGCAATATTACAGTAAAAATAAATATAGAAGTCTTCTTAAGCAATTTTCAAAACAGTAACTGAGACACAGGAAGCGCAAGTAGCATTTTTATAAAACAGGAGCGTGCAAATCCGCAGCGCGAAACAAAGCCATGAAAGTAGTACCGGTTTCTTTTACCCGGACAAGCGGAATGATATACAGTACAAAGTTGCCAAGTGTCAAAATGAGCTATTTTGTAATGCTAAAAATTGCTGGATGTAGATGAGACCGGAAGCCAGACCCATAAAATTTACAAATGGCCGTGTCCGCTTTTACAAAAAAATAAGGTGGATACGCCATGAGCTAAACCAAAGGTCAAACACAACATTACAAACCCTGATTTGATGCAAAAATGTATCTTTTTTTAAAAAAATAGACAAAAACACAAAAGTACAAGATTGTGTGTTTGTTGTTTTTAAAGAGATAAAGAACTACAATCCCATGAAGCATTTCAAATGCAGAATTTCTCTGCAGAATCATGGGTAATGTAGTCTTTCATTAGGAAAACGTGGTTATTTAAAAAAAATAAGTTAAAATAATAATCTGTGCTGATGATTTTACCAAAACCATTTATTGATTAACAATATTGTAGCTTACAGTAACTCTGTTTTTTAAGGTTAAAAGTTAATGTTTAAAACCAATTTCCCTGTGGAGAAAATGAATGAGACATTTACTTCCATAACTTAACTGTCGCACTATTAAAAAACATCAGACAGCTTGATGGCGCAATTGACAAATCAGAACCAAGTGTTAACGCAGTACAGAGCGCTGAATGACGGTTTTATTACATGACTGCTTTAAGACCACTTTTAAAAGCTATGCATGAGTCACAAGAGTAGCTGCGAGAAAAAATAGATAACAGCGAAAGAAGAAACTGGGATGAAAACTTGAGCTGTTGTTGGGTGGTGTCAGAGAATAATACAGAAGAGAGAATGACTTGAATCAGCAGAGGTTACAATGATAGGGCAAATTATATGATTAAGGAATATAATAGAGGAAGAGAGTGGTGAATCAACTTCCTTTGAAAATTAGTCACACTTAATACTGTGTATGCTGAACTGTCTACAGATGAAGAGCGAACTGAAAACGAAGATCTGGGTCAGATATAAACTGACAGACCTAACGCTTACACACGGTTTCATCATGTGAAGGATGGCCATTCATACTGGGTGCTGACAGCACTCAACTCCTATAGCGCCAGTTAATAAGGCCAATTCACACCCGTCTGAGGATCTAGCGCAGAGGACCTCAACTGGTGAATCACAGTTAAAGTGCTGGCAGCCATCTTGGTAACACCGCTTGGCAGTTATTTTTTTCTATGTAGGTTATTAGCAGTTTACCTACAAGGCAATATAAGATCAAAATCTCTTAAAGTGTCAATAATATATTTCAAATCAGCAATAAAATCAGAAATTACAGAGGTCAAAAGGTTACATACACCATGCAGAATCTGCAAAATGTTAATTATTTTACCAAAATAAAAGCAATCATAGCAAATGCGTGTTATTTTTTATTTAGTACTGACTTGAATAAGATATTTCACATAAAAAATGTTTACATATAGTCCACAAGAGAAAATAATAGTTGCATTTATAAAAAATGACCCTGTTCAAAAGTTTTCATACACTTGATTCTTAATACTGTGTTGTCACCTGAATGATCCATAGCTGTGTTTTTTTTTTGTTTAGTGATAGTTGTTCACGAGTCCCTTGTTTGTCCTGAACAGTTCAGAAAAACAGTTCAGGTCTAGCAGGTTTAGCATTTTTGTGTATTTAAACCCTTTCCAACAATGACTGTATGACTTTGAGATCCATCTTTTCACACCGAGGACAAATGAAGGACTCATATGCAACTATTACAGAAGGTTTAAACGCTCACTGATGTTTCAGAAGGAAAAACCATGCATTAAGAGCATTAATTTAAAGATCAGGGTAAATTTAACTTATTTTGTCTTCTGGGAAATATGTAAATATCTTCTGTAGCATCTGAAGGGCAGTACTAAAGTCCCTCAGTTGTCCTCAGTGTGAAAAAATGGATCTTAAAATCATTTAGCCATTGTTGGAAAGGGTTCAAATATACAAAAATGCTGAAAAACCAAAGAATTTGTAGGACCTGAAAGATTTACTAAAGATTAGATTACTAATCTAAAAAAAACTGAAAAACACAGCTGTGGATCATTCAGGTAACAACACAGTATTAAGAATCAAGCGTATATAAACTTTTGAGTTATTTTTATAAATTCAGCTATTATTTTCTCTTGTGGACTACATGTAAACGTATTTTATGTGAAATATCTTATTCGGGTCAGTACTAAATAAAAAAATGCATAAGTGCATTTTGTATGATGTCTCTTATTTTAGTAAAATAATTAACATTTTGCAGATTCTGCAAGGTGTATGTAATTGTTCGACTTCAACTGTAGTTAACAGTTTAACTGTGTTTGTGTGTTTTAAAAATAAAATAAAATAAACTAAAATGTTTTTTTTTAATGATTTTTATTTATTTATTTATTTTACTCAAATAATAAATAAATTATTCAAATATTTAACTTTTTCTCCTGTTACTGTGTCTGGTTGTGACCCCAAAATGGATTAAATAGGTTTGAAGGCAGATAATATATTGCAGCTAATCAGCCAAAAAAAGCAAAATAAATAGGCTTATTAACATAAAAAAGGGAGAAAATGCTTCCAATATCATTTATTGAGGTCAAAAGCTATGCAATCAAACTCTATGGTATTTCGGTGCAAATTCTTCTGTCACTTGGTAACATAATTAATACTAAGAATTTTTTAGATTTTCTTTTTTTTTTTTTTTTTTTAACAGTGTGTATTAGGCTGGCAAATCAGTTGTAAATTAATCAGTCTATATCATGTTAATAATTTTGCATATTGTTAAGCCTATTGTAGTAATTTTAAGAAATTTAAAATGTTCAGGGGCAATTCTGTACAATAACAATTTTGAAATACTGTGCTGGTTCGCCATTAGTTATTCAATAATAAATCTAAAATGAGCGAAACCAGTTGAAAAGCACTGATCTAACATGCGGTTTGTCTCTTAATGGCTGTGGCTGGAGGGAATCCAAGACCATCATCAAAGCAAAACCTCTGATACGAAAGTCAAATAATAACCACTACCGGCATAATAACCAAATTAACCTAATAATCACACTCCAGACATTAAAAAAACATCTTACGTATCATTAAGTTTTATTTTTCAGACAATAAAAAGCTTTAAAGAAAATCTCAGTAAATTTTTCATGGATCTCTTGGTATCGGAATCCTGGTAGCCTAATACAGGGTTTCTTCCATCTCCGTAGGGGGTTGAGGGGGAGGCTGTTTTTCTGTCTCTCTTCATGATCTGATTCCCAACAAAGAGCCGATTAAGGACCTCTCTCTCTCTCTCTCTCTCTATCCCGGTGCTCAACATTCGCTGGCTAACACAGATGATGTCACTAACCCGATGCGGTCCCCACGACTCAACAATAACAAGGTCATCTGGGAGGGGTGGGGTGGATGTGGGGGGTGTTGCGGAGGGAAAGAGAAGGAGGTGGCGGTGCTCTTTGTTTCACATTTCATCTGCAGTGAATTTTTTTTCATCAACCACCCCACCAGCACACCCCCACCTCAGTTTAAACCCCCCCTCCATTCTTCTCCACCGTCACTTGCCTCTTGTGACATATAGGGGGC
>JAHKKF010517998.1:4335-30927 GCA_019740295.1 Labeo calbasu
TAATTATGAACACACTGGTTTGTAGTGCAAACTGTTTTACCGTTTACTGCACTTCGATATTCTTCTCGTTATTTCCCTATGGCGGATTATGAACCGGATGTCTAACACATTACCAGAAACCAGTTCAAGCTTAAAAGATTAGTTCACTTCCAGATTCAAAATTTCCTGATAATTTACCCCCCCCATGCCATCCAAGATGTTCACCTTTCATTCTTCAGTCAAAAAAAAATAAAAATTAAGGTTTTTGAGGAACACATTCCAGGATTTTTCTCCATATAGTGGACTTCATTGGGAGTCAACAGCTCGAAGGTCTAAACTGGAGTTTCAAAGCAGCTTCAAAGGGCTCTACACGATCCCAGTGAGGAATAAGGGTCTTATCTAGCAAAACGATTGGTCATTTTCTTAAAAAAAAAAAAAAAAAAAATTAAATTCTATACTTTTTAACCACAAATGGTAGCCACGTGTGGTTAGTTTTCTGTCTGTGTAGTCCGGTTCAGAAAGGTAGGGAAGGACAAAAACTCCATCTCATTTTCTCCTCCAACTTCAAAATTGACCAACATCGTTGTTTTACCTTTTTTGGTAAAATGCATTTGATTTTCTCTGTACATTCGCTTTGTAAACACTGGGACGGTACTTCCATCTACGTCATGCCTGACCTTTCCAACGTTTCCAACGTTCCAGGTTAAAAAGTATATGAATTTTTATTTGTTTAGAAAATGACCGATCATTTTGCTAGATAAGACATTTATTCTTCGTCTACGATTGTGCAGAGTCCTTTAAAGGAACACTCCACTTTTTTTGAAAATAGGCTCATTGTCCAACTCCCCTAGAAAAACGACCATATACAATGACGATATTTTTCCTATTTAAAACTTGACACTTCTGTAGTTACATTGTGTACTAAGACTGATGGAAAATGAAAATTTGCATTTTTTTAGGCTGATATGGCTAGGAACTATACTCTCATTCCAGCATAATAATCTAATCAAGGAACTTTGCTGCTGTACCATGGGTGCAGCAGGCACAATGATATTACGTAGCGCCTGAAAGTGACCGGCACCAAGTTTGTAGAAGTTGTAGAACAAGAGTTGCAGCCGGGAGAGTTGACGGCTGTGTAATATCATTGCGCCTGCTGCAACCATGGTACGGCAGCAAGTTCCTTGATTATTACGACGAAATGAGAGTATAGTTCCTAGCCATATCGACCTAGAAAATCGCAACTTTTCATTTTTCGTCCGTCTTTGTACGCGATGCAACTACAGAAGTGTCAAGTTTTTAAATAGGAAAAATATCAAAACTCTTTGGTCATTTTTGAAAGAGATGCTAATGGTCTAATCGGATTCAAGGATCTATGCTAAGCTATGTTAAAAGTGATACCGGCAGACCCGCAGATCAGCTGAATGGATTCCAACACGATAAAACTCAACTGAACTCAACGGAAAATGAACCTATTTTCAAAAAAAGTGGAGTGTTCCTTTAAAGCTGCAATTTGGACCTTCAACCCGTTGGCTCCCACTGAAGTCCACCATATGGAGAAAAATCCTGAAATGTTTTCCTCAAAAACCTTAATTTCTTTTCGACTGAAGAAAGAAAGACATGAACATCTTGGATTACATGGGGGTGAGTAAATTATCAGGAAATTTGTATTCTGGAACTGAACTAATCCTGCATGGCATTAAGTGTTGCAGCAAATTATTTGAAGGAAACTTTTCTAACAAAAACAATGTTGAATGAAAGGTAAAAAAAATAAAAAAATTATATACATACTGTAGGTGGCACAGAAGCACTTCTGCAGTGCCATTTAATGCTACTCAAAAGTGGCAATAAATGTATTTACACGGCAATTACAACTGTATACTTTGATAGGCAATTTAGTCAAGTTTTTTATGTTTTTAATAATGTTGTAAAAATCTAGTTCAGCAGTTTAACATCTAGTTTAGCAGTTTAGCATGAGAATATCAATAGAGGAAATGCTATAATTTCAAATGTCACAATAAACTACTATTTCAAATATTTTATTGACAATAAAACAATAATGAAGTGCCTCAATCAAAACATTGCTGCTAGTGATGCAGACATAAAACACTTCACCTTTAAAACACTAAAAAGCTAAGACTTACCAGCAGATCCTGTACTAGTGCCTTCACATTCCGAGATGTTTCCGGCGAGGGGGAATTATGGGATGCCAGTTTGATGAGCGTTGCTAGGAAGTTCTTACACTTCTTTACATTCTCTTGCATTTCCTGAAATGAAAAATCCAGTATTTTATGACAAATAATGAAATTGAATCCATGGCCATCAACAGTAAGTCACATTATGAATGAAAACATTTCAGCACTACCTGAGAGAGGACCGGGGCTCTGTTAGCTGGGGCAGCAGCAGAGGTGGTGATGGGACTCTGAGGGGTAACAGAGGGTTTGAGGACTGTCTGTGGTGCAGGCTGCACACGGGCACCTGCTGTAATAACTGTCGTGGTGGGCTTCTGAGCTGAGGTAATCGTTACCACTGCTGTCTTTTGCTATAAAAGTAAAAGCCAAGTTAAGAATCATTTAAATGTTTTGTGCACCATGACAAAAAGAAATATTTAAGACATTCGTTCTTCTTTGGGACACAAAATAAGATATTTTTGAAGAAATCCGAGAGCTTTCTGACCCTCCATAGACAGCAACACAACTGACACGTTCCAAGGCCCAGAAACATTGTAAGGACGTTGATAAAATAGACCACAATAGTGCACAAAAAGTATTCTCACATCTTCATAAAATTACGATTAAACCACTGTCATCACATGGACTATTTTAACCACTTCCTTTCTGGGCTTTGAATGTGGTCAGAAAGCTTTTAGATATCATCAAAAATATCTTAATTTGTGTTCTGAAGATGAACAAAGGTCTTACAGGTTTGAAACACAATGTGGGAGAGTAATTAAAGACTTTTTTACTTTAAAGAACAGTTCACCCAAAAATTTAAACGGCAATGATTCACCAATATTTACATCACTTCAAACCCATATGTTGCCTTTTTTTTTGAGCATACAAAACAATAACTGTTGAAGAAACTTCAATAGAAGTTCTTAGTCCCCACAGGTTGTTAAATTTTAAAAACCATTTTCAAAAAGAAGAAAAGCACTTGATTTTAAGTGCTTGTTACCAAATGTGAGGACATCTGATAGTCGTGTGTGGTTAAAGGAAGCGAATCAAATAAGATGTCATGATATTTGGTAACAAGCCACTCAATGAACATGTTTGTTGTTACTGTCAGGCAACCTGGACCACATTTGATTTGAAAGTAAAATCAGGTTGAGATAATCTGCAAATAAATCACTTACATTTAAGCCTTTTCACCACACAAAGCCATTATATGGTTTCAGAACACTTTAAAGGTCATATGGACTACTTTAAAGGTGATTTTAGCTTGGAACAACAGAGGAGAACCACTTCACTTAACTTGTGACCCTGGACTACAAAACCAGTCAGAAGTGTAAACTTTTCGAAGCTGAGATTTTTACATCATCTGAAAACTGAATAAATAAGCTTTCCATTGATGTTTGTTAGGATAGGACAATATTTGGCTGAGACACAACTTCAAATTGCCTTGCAATGCATATTACTAATCAAAAATTAAGTTGAGATACATTTATGCTAGAAAATTTACAAAATATCTTCATGGAACATGATCTTTACTTAATACTTAAGATTTTTGGCATGAAAGAAAAATCTATAATTTTGTCCCATACAATGTATTTTGGCTATTGCTACAAATACACCCGTGCTATTTAAGGTTTTGTGGTCCATCTGTGGAATACAAAAGCAGCTGTTATGCAGAGAGGCAGTCTCAATTAACGGTGGGCAATATACCAATAGATATTTGTCAACCAGTAGAGATTTTGGACTACCGTCTCCATCACGGTTACACGTTCACGTGATGTTGCTGTGCTACGTGGTCAGGGAAACTTATCATCTGCACGCATTTTTAAGCACTGCGGTTTAAAAACAAATGATTTTAAGCTGTTATAATGCAATCAGCAGCAAAAGAGAATTAATTTCTCTATATACGTGCACTGTTTCTGTCAGAGACACACATACACGTAAAGACGGTGCTCAAAGAGTGCGGGAGTATTGAACGAGTTATTTTTGCCGCTTTATAGGCCTCAAGTGGTTAAATACACACACTTGTATGTGTCAAAAGCCCGTGTTTGCAAGTATCCTCATAAACAGTAATTTAGTTCTTAGGTGACAGCAAACAGCTGAGAAAGAAACCACATGTGTAACAGTATATTGGATCCAGGCAGCTCTTAAAGTGACAGCAGTCAAATATTCCTGCTGTCTGTCATTCATGTTAATCACTCACTGCTCTTGACTAAATCACTTTTGAAATTTTAATAAAAATAAATATTTAATTTACACAGTGTTTTTATACATTTGATAACTTTATAACTTACTCGTCTCAATCTACGCAATCTTGGTGATGTCAGTGCCCTAAACGATGTTATAACGGACTATTTCACATCCAGAGATGAAGGATCGGATGATGAAGTTACTAAAGAGGAGGAATCCGATTAGTCTGTTTTATGCAGTGAGCAAACAGTTGCACTGCGCTTGCTTTTCTAAACTACAACGTATGCTATTCGTGCTATCTATACATACAAAGGGTGATCAACTGTTCGGAGACTATGCCCATGAAAACAGACGTTAGTCTGTTTGTGTAATGATGAGGTATAGCGCTCCTGACTTGACAGACAGCTCTCGTTAAACCCGCGAAGTAAAAGCCGCCACACTTTAAACCTGTTTTGCCTCAAAATTTCATTCCTGAAAATCATAGCTATCAGCCAAATTAAGATAGACATAACTTTGGTTTCGTTCAAGCTACGGACACAATGAAAACAGTTTTGGAAAGGGCTTGAACCCAGCTTTCATATGTTATCAGTAGCTAAAAAAGTACAATTTCACCATGTGTTGGGTTTTCCTAGATCGCATCACATATATACACACACACACACACACACATATATTTACACATATAAAACTAGGGCTGCCCTGGACTAAAGACTTTTCTGGTCAACATTAGTAGTCATTGATTCTAAGCATTAGTCGACTATTAGTCACTTGCTCATCAATAAATCATAGAAATCATAATTTTGAGCAGACACTTGAATAGTGCAAATTTTTCTAGGTTAACATTAGATTGAGCTGCCATGTAAAGTTGCTACATACACCTTTCAGATGAAAAGCCATATTTGAGGTTGATGAATGATAGGCGAGATGTTTTGCCTGATAAACTATATTACCAAACAGACCTGTCTGTCATGGACTGCTTGATTTTGCCACTTCCTGTGGAATTCTTTACTTCTGTGATTAAGCGACTAATAAAATTTTGGTCGACCAAGACTCTTCTCGTCAAGTAATGGTTAGTCGACTATTAGGGGGCTGCCCTAAATAAAACGACTTGTATAATGAATGATATAAGATTTGGGTCATATCGCCCAACCCTAGCCTCAATTACCATTCAATTTCACTGCATGGAAAAAGATGCAATGAGGTGGCAACAGAGATTCTTTATTTAGGTCCTTCTTTATAGTTATTATCATTATGGGTATTATTCACTGCTAAAACATTATCATCATGAAACAAGAGTTTAAAATGCTTTCAGATGACCTGTCTTGCTCATACCTGGGCAACAGGTGTGGTGACTCTAAAAGCCGTTCCAGCAGTGGGTGTAGCAGGTCTCGGTGACAGGGTGCCTTTATTTTGGTTCTGAGCTTTGGCCTGGGCCAGGACTTGCTGAGGAACCAATGCCAGCTGACCGGCCTCCGTGCGTACCAGCACCATACCTTAAGAGAAACACAGGCAAAAATTCAGAAACAAATCATAAAAGTTTAAAAGTAATACAGTCAGGTCATTTTGTAATTTATGAAGCACAGATCACACAGATGTCACTTTCAAATTGAGCAGTATTTTGTCGGTCAACGCAACTAACTTTTGCCAAAATGCTTGCCCCCCTTGAGAGGATTCCTTTTGAAATGACTGGATTTCTCCTACAAAAATGTACAAAACAGTGGTAAATGTGACCACAGTCATTAACGTTTTTTTTTAAATAACCACACAATGAAAGTCAATTGGTTCCAATGTTGTTTTGTTTTAGACCCCATTTACTTTCATTATATGCAAAAAACATTCCTCAAAAGTATCTTCTTCATGTTCTGAAAAACAAACACAGTCATTGAAGTTTAGAACAACATTAGGGTGAGTAAATGATGACAGAAATTCCATTTTTGGGTTAACGGTCCCTATAAACATCCCCTGTTTTGCGGCTGGATCCTTTATCGTTTCCCAAGCTTTTACCTGGAGGTATGGTGAATCCCGGCGGCAACTGAATGGTAGTTTGTTGCTGCGGTCTGACGATCAGCTGGGTCGTAGGAGCCCCCGGACGCTGCGGTGGCGTCGCGGTCGCCGTGGCCTGTATGGGCGTACCGGGTCTCAACAGGGTCGTAGGCTGTCCTACGAGAGCAGTCGTTGCTGGCTTTGCAAGGGCAGAGGGCGTGCTTGCCACAGGAAGTGAGGTCACCACCGGACTGGACGACACTATAATCTGAGTGGGCGTGCTGGGGTGCAACCCAACGGGCGCCCCGGGGAGCTGGTTCGGGACGATGGCTTTAATCTGGTTTTGAGGGTCAGACTTGGGCTCTGTGTTTGTGAACGCCACGGAGGTGGGCACAAGACCGGCGCCCTGCACGGGCAATCCTGAGACTTTGGGGTCACCTCCGTTGTGTACGACACTTGTGATGGTGTTAGGAGGCCTGTGCAGTGCAATGGTGGGGTTTGCTTGACTATCTAGTGACACATTCGCATGTGGCAGTGTGCTGTTGGGCTGAGCAGACACAAAAGCAGTATTTGTACTAGTAGGAGCAGACATGTTGCTTTTACCATTACCTACACCTGAACCAATGTCAATACCGTTCACAGAAGCAGGAGCAGAAGCGATAACAGAAGAGTTTAACGTGCCACTGCTTCCGTTCACAGTCTGTATTCTGGCGGGAACCGTCCGGACAGCAGACGCAATGTGATTTGTATTGGGGTGAGAGTCTGTTGGTGCTGCGTCACTTGAACAAGTTGATGGGTTTGATGAATGATATTGCACCCGGTTCGCGGCTGTAACCAAATTTGCAGAGGTACTAGGCAGGTTCGAGGTGGACGGGACGGCGCTGGACGCCGGTATCCTGTCCGGACCGTTTTCTTGAGAGTTTCCCTCCTGGTTTCGCTCTGGCTGCTGCCGCCGCTGCTGCTGCTCCAGTGTTGTTCCTACTTGGGCGGGCAGCAATTTCCCCAAGTGTGGATTTAGCGCGTTTGCGGGTCTCCTGATGTCGCCTTGAGGACCGACCGCCTTGTTTTGTCCACCCAACTGCGATTCTAACGAGCCTACGAGGTCACTGACGGCTTTTTCGTCCACTTCGGAGTAGAGCATATCTTCCAGTGGATCGGGGACACCCGCCATCTTTGAGAGACGCTTGAGAAATGCGCACGGCGCCTGCGTTGTTTTGCTGCTGAGGCATTGTGGGAAACGTAATGACATCATGGGCAAGAGTTGCAGCTGTTGTCATTAGCCTGTTATAACTGGAATCAAATTAGGAAACTACAGTATAAATATATTTTATATAACCTAATAAAAAAATGTATAATAAAAATATATTGGTAATAAATAAATATAAATATTGAAGTGAAAAATATTCAAGAAAATATATTTAAATGATAAAAAATTATATAAAAAATATTTAAATGTTACAATTTTGGGATAATATTTGTAATGTTTAAAAATATAAATAATTAAAATATAATGTTAATAAGTAAATAAAAAAGTAAATATATATTAAAGTAAAAAATATAAAAATATATATTTTAATAATACAAAATTATATTAAAATATATATTTAAATGTTACAATTTTGGGATGATATTTGTAATATTAAAATATTTAAATAATTAAAATATAATGTTAATAAGCAAATAAAACTAAGTAAATATATATATATATATATATAAGTTAAAAATAATAATATAATATATAATGTTAATATAGGTAATATTTTTACAAATAAAATTAAAGAAATTTCCATTAAAATGTATAAATATCTTAAGAAGTTATACTGATAGATGCAGAAACAGTTTTATATCATATATTTTTGAGTTTGTCCTCATTCGGGTTGTATTTAGTCAGATTTCTGTTGTGATTTATTAAGGATCATACTCATCCTTTACATTTCTTTTTTTTATGACGTCCTGTGGCAAGAATATTATTTAAATAACATGCTACTTTAGTATACATAAACGTAAATATGGAGGAAATAAGCATGTTTCTAATTTTAAGATTTCATTTTTAAGGTGGAAATTCAACAATATCTAAAAACAATATGAAGAAAAATAAGTAAGTTGTAAAATGTGTGTGTGTGTGTGTGTGTTTTATATTTTATTTTTTACATTTACAATTTTTTAAACATTGTTTATCCTAATGTACCTCTTGGCTGTAATGTTATTTATGAATCTTCAAACGACAAACAAACAAAACGAAAACACAAGTCTGATTCTTGGCCTTCCCTACTTTTTAACTGAAACAGGCTCACTTTTTATTTGTTTATATATATATATATATATATATATATATATATATTAAATAAAAGAAAAGACGTTTTCTTTACTTTATTTCTTTTTCTTGTTTATATAATTTGAACTTAGATTGATTACATACAATCCAAGTTCATTACATACAGTATTTACTGTTTTTATAGGTAAAACAGTATCTGTTAAAAGTCTGTTATTAACATTTGTTGACTTAGAGAATTTGTGGCAAATAAAATAAAACAATTAATATAAACGTGGTATATATACAAATGACCAGTTAAAAGTAGATGTTGAATATTCATGAGATTTGGGTTTATTAGTAAATGAGGTTGTCTTTATTTTTAATGCCATTTGATATACATGCAATTTTGGGGGTCGATATGATGGTTTATGTCTTCAGACTGGTGGCCATAATGAAAAACAACAGGTTTGTCTTGACCCTGTGTGAATAATATCAGAAATAAGAGTAAAGTTTGGAAAGCTTCTATTAGCTGTATGTATCATATATACCACCAAACAGATTAGACTCTGCGTAAATACAACGCAACGGTGAGTTTTCTGGTGTATGGTACATGTGCAGATCACGTGGTACAGAGCTGGACCAATAGAATTGCGAGTCGTGTTGTACGGCCCAAATATTAAAAACACCAGCATCGGTTTTGATCATTCTTAACGGTACTGTCAGCGAGAGTGAGTACACGCGCTAAAATATGATGAAATTTGCGTCATATTATGAATTGTTTATATTAACGCGGTATGTCTTAACAATGCGAATATGTTTAAAGATCTGTTATTGTTTATGCAACAGAATTAGATTTTTATCTGTCATGTTCATGTTAGCAAGCTGGCTAATCGAGTTCATCAGTCTTATGAAAGTCTTACGAAAAGCGTGTTGCCGCGGGGTTTCTAATGTCTCGTTCTTAATAAATGAAACCATATAAAGAAAATATAGAAATATACATAATATTGTCAAAGAATTTGCTAAACTGTACAGAATATTGTACAAACACTGGCAAACGCAATGTTCTAAACAATAGTATGATAAATAACACTTAAGTGCTTTTTAACACAACGTTATTAAATAAATACACGCGTTATTTTCATTTTATAATTTATAACAATGTTTAAAACAGCAAAACTAACCAAGGGGGCGTGGTGCATTATAATTATTATTATTAACAGCACATGTTGAAAATACTATGGATAATTCCCACTGTACAAATTGCATTTGTTTATTTTTTCCTGAAATATATTTACAGATTCTCTTTAATTTAATATGACAATGTTATTAAGAGGTGTGGATCATATCTGTGTATTAATTTAGTGTTTAACTGACCAGATCTTGCTCTCTCTTCCATTCTCTTATCAAACAGCCAGAAGCATGGCCACGGCACAGTCAACATTGATGTTCGCAGTGTGCATCTTGATGATAACAGAACTCATACTGGCCAGAAAAGACTACTATGACATCCTCGGTGTGCCAAAAGATGCTTCCGAACGTCAGATCAAAAAAGCTTTTCACAGGCTTGCCATGAAATATCACCCAGACAAGAACAAGAGCCCCGATGCGGAAACCAGATTTCGAGAAATTGCAGAAGGTGGGTTATATACACTATCTGTCAAAAGCTTGTAACAATTAAGAATTTTTCATTTTTTTTTAAGAAGTCACTAATACTCACCATGGCTGTATTTTATTTGATGAAAAACTGTAATATTATTTAAATGTAAAATAATTGTTTTCTGTTTTCTGTGTAACATAATTCTTCAGAAATCATTAAGATAGAAAGGCATTTATAAATGTCTTTGCCATGACATAAATAAATTACATTTTAAAATATATTAAAATAGAAAACCGTTACACCACCAGTCAAACGTTTTTGAACAGGAAAATTTGTAATGTTTTTTTTTTAAAGAAGTCTCTTCTGCTCTTCAACAGTAAAATTTTGAAATATTTTTACTATTTAAAATAACTGTTTTATATTTGAATATATTTTGAATTGTAATTTATTCCTGTGATTTCAAAGCTGAATTTTTAGCATCATCAATTCAGTCACATGATCCTTCAGAAATCATTCTAATAATCTAATAATCTAAAAAAAAAACCATTATTGTTATTATTATGTTGAAAACAGCTGAGTAGAATTTTTTTTTTTAGGTTGAATTTATGAATAGAATGTTTATAAGAACAGCATTTATCTGAAATAGAAATCTTTTGAAACATTACAAATGTCTTTATAATCACTTTTGAACAGTTTGAAGCATCCTTGCTTAATAAAAGTATTTATTTTTATAATTTCTTTCCAAAAAAAAAAAAACATACTGACTCTGACTTTTGAATTGTATAGTGTATAATGTTATAAAAGCTTTTTATTTCAGATAAATGCTGATTTTTGGATCTATCTATTCATCAAATAGAAAAGTTTTAAATACTGATAATATTATTAATAAAAAATGTTTCTTGAACAGCAAATCAGCATATTAGAATGATTTCTGAAGGATTATGTGACACTTGCTGAAAATGTACCTTTGATCACAGGAATAAATTACATTTTAAAATATATTCAAATATAAAGAAGCTATTATAAATAGTAAAATTATTTCAAAATATTACAGCTTTTGCTGTATTTTGAATCAAATCAATGCAGGTTTGGCGAGCAAAAAAGAATTCTTTAAAAACATTAAAACTCTTACTGTTCAAAAACTTTTGACTGGCAGTGTATTTAAAACTGTACAAAAAAAAAAAAGTAACTGTATTTTTGTTCAAATAAATGCAGCCTAAAAAATGAAATCAATCCAAACTTGTGTTGTTTACAAGCAAAGATCCCTCAAATTTTTTACTCTATCATGCATATTTTTTACTCATCTTGCAGCATATGAAACACTATCGGATGAGAAAAGAAGGCGAGAGTATGACCAATCCGGATACAATGCGTTCAGAGACGAAGGCATGAATGGAGGAGGAGGGCAGCGTTTTCATCATTCCTTTGATTTTAACTTCGAAGACATGTTCAAAGACTTCGACATCTACAGCCAAAACAGGCACGCTCGCCCAAAACGGCACTTTGACGAGCACTTCAGGGCCCACCAGCAAGCACACAACCGCCATAAGAGACACTTCCAGGGTGCTTTTGGCACCGGAGTCTTTGAGGACATGTTTGAAGACATGGAGAAGATGTTTACATTTGACCGACACATAAAAAGGACAGACAGCAGGTTTCAGGGCTCAGCCAAACAGCACTGCAGAACGGTGACCCAGCGAAGGGGAAACATGGTCACCACGTACACAGACTGCACCTCGTCCTGAACATCAGAGTCGGACCATCACACTTTTATTTTTATGCCTGATTTAGAGCTATTAATTTGCTGCTGTGATAAGTGGGGTTTGATTTTAAAATGTGACTGATCTGTTATTTACAATGATAATGGGTGCATTTGACATTTTCATTGACTCAATTGATATAATTGACACTATGTTGGATAGTGGCCACTTAAAGGAACAGTTCACCTCAAAATGAAAATTTGCTAGAAAGTTACTCACCCTCATGCCTCAAGCTTATTTCTTCATGGGAACAGATTTGAAGAACTTCAGCGTCACTTGCTCACCAATAGATCCTTTGTAGTGAATGGGTGCCGTCAGAATAAGAGTCCAAACAGCTGATTAAAACATCACAATAATTCACAAGCAATCAACATGACTCCAATCCATTAGTTAACATCTTGTGAATTGAAAAGCTGGTTGTCTGCAAGAAACAAATCCATAATTAAGGTGTTTTAACTTTAAACAGTCACTTTTGGCCAAAATATGATCCAATAATCCAAAATAACGCGTCCTTTAGTGAAAAACTCAGTTTCTTGTTGTCCTCTCACATCAAAATCCATCAACATATTTGTTTAGGACTATTTTAGACTGTTTTCACTTGTAAACAGTCATCTCTGCATATTTCTCTCCTGATTCAGACTAGATGACTTTTTTACTGGAGAAAGCATTATTATAAACAGGTTTTGAAGGTAAAAACGCCTACTGATGGATTTGTTTATTGCAAACTGCAATTTTTCACTTCACAAGATGTTAATTGTTGAACTGGTAGGTTATTGCGATCTATTTATTAGCTTTTTAAACTTTTATTCTGACGGCACCCATTCACTGCATAAATGTAAATTTTCATCATCTTTTCATTTGCGGGTGAACTATTCCTTTTAATAGCCTTAGTGTCTAGTTTTAGGTTTTTGGTGAGTTTGTTTTCATCCTTGCAGCACTAACTTAAAAAAAATGGTCATTAATAGCAAACTACAGTTGATTACTCTCTAATATTAGTGTGCGTTTATGTTTAAATTGCACTTTCTTGAGCATATGAAACAAGTTATGCGCACAAAATTTCAGTTTCATGCCTGGTTAGCTACTAAAATCCCCTGAAAAATGATTTGATGAAAGTATCAAACAGGGGTGCGTTTCCTAAAACCAACTATGGTCGCAAGTTCCGTCGTTCCCATAGAGTTCAATGGACCTAACCACCACAGTTAGCTAACGATGCTTTTGGGAAACGCACCCCTGATCATTTAGCTCTTCCATTATCTTCTCGACTTATTCAAGGTTATATATTTTGTGTTGGTGCTGAACGCTCATGGAGTCTTTGGGATTCACATGTTCATGAACCGGTCTTATTTTTATGTGAAGCTAAACCGATGTTTGCTGCATTGCTGTGAATAATATAGTTGATTGTATTGAAGTAGTTTCTTTCAAACTCACACTTATTAGATAGAGAGGTGCCTTTCCCACTCGTTGTGGTAGATTGAGTTTAATGTAATCAAATTGGAGCACTTTTATGACCTCGTGTGTATTATAGTTTGCATGGCTGAGAGAAAGTAGGTCTCAGTTTTTGTCATGGACATCGGTCACCCGGTTTGGTTGGTAAACAGCTTTTGTTTTAGGAAAGTACAAGTCTGACATTGTTCTCTAAGCCAAAGTCTTTTTTGGCTGAACCTTTTGTATGTTTCTAACAACATAGGAGTTGATGAGTTGTTTTTATATGGCAGTGTTACCCCTAAAAAAAAACCTAAAAAAGACAAGGGGAATGTACCAACTTAGCATTTGCCTGACAATGTTCTTTTTTTTTTTTTGGTAAATACGATGTACCCAGCTGTGTTTCTGTATGACTTCACCTGTGACCTGTTTTGTTGAATAATCCTGTGTGCAATATTTAAAGGCAGCTCTCATGTTGTTTTAACTGTTACCCGCTGACATAGATGTTATGAAATGAGTCTCAGTAGGCTCATCTAGCACTTTCTTTATTGTAATCCTATGGATGAAAAATAAATCCGAAATAGGCTATTTGAACCCAGATGTATGTATACTTGGGTTAACAATAAATAGTGTTGAAAACTGTTTATTTGATGGCCTTTTTCTTCAGGATTTTCATAAAACAAATATTTATTGATATGGGAACATGTTTAGTACCTTCAGTAAACTTGAATTGATAAAACATTTAGATTTTAATATACATACACTACCTGTCAAAAGTTTTTGAACAGTAAGATTTTTAATGTTTTTTTTTTTTTTTTAAGAAAAGTATTTTCTGCTCACCAAGTCCGCATTTATTTTATCCAAAGGACAAAAACAGTACAATTTTGAAATATTTTTACTATTTAAAATAGTCCTAAACAAATATGTTGATGGATTTTGATGTGAGAGGACAACAAGAAATTGAGTTTTTCACTAAAGGAAGCGTTATTATGGATTATTGGATCATAATTTGTCCAAAAGCGACTGTTTAAAGTTAAAACACCTTAATTATGGATTTGTTTCTTGCAAACAACCAGCTTTTCACTGTTGATTTTCATAAAACAAATATTTATTGATATGCGAACATGTTTAGTACCTTCAGTAAACTTCAACTGATAAAACATTTTGATTTTAATATACATACACTACCTGTCAAAATTTTTTGAACAGTAAGATTTTTAATGTTTTTTTTTTAAAGAAGTCTTTTCTGCTTACAAAGCCTGCATTTATTTTATCCAAAGGACAAAAACATTATAGAAATTGATACTTTATTTAGCAAGGATGCTTTAAATTGATCAAAAGTGATGATAAAGACTTTTATAATGTTACAAAAGATTTCTGTTTCAGATAAATGCTGTTTTTCTGAACTTTCTATTTATCAAAGAAACCTGAAAAAATTCTACTCAGCTATTTTTAACATAATTAGTAAAAATAACGTTTTTTGAGCAGCGAATCAGAATAGAATGATTTCTGAAGGATCATGTGACTGGAGTAATGATGCTGAAAATTCAGCTTTGAAATCACATGAATAATTACATTTTAAAATATATTTAAATAGAAAACAGTTATTTTAAATAGTAAAAAAAAAACAAAAATTGACTGTTTTTGCTCTACTTTGGATAAAATAAATGCAGGCTTGGTGAGCAGAAGAGACATCTTTAAAAAAAAATCGTACTTTTGACTGGTAGTGTATGTAGACGCAGACATAGAATATATATTGCAGTAGCTGTGGCATAGAACAAGAAACAAGCATATATTATACAATTATTAATGTCACTGAGGAAGTTTAAAATAAGTCTCAAAACCCTTTTAGGGTTTTAGATAAATAATTTAAGTGGTATTATTTGTTTGTTTAAATATTTTTTACATTTTTAAAAAGTGTACATGATGTCTATAGTTTTCAGATAACCATATTAATAACACCGCATGGCTACATGGGTCATAATTTACGTAATATTGGCACTTCAACTGCGTTCAGCGTTACCTCAAGCCAAAACATGTTTTCCTGTAGCTCCAAAATATTTTTGTTTCACCCCATAGTTACAGTTGCCTTGGCGCATTCACTCGGAACAATGCTTGGAAATGTAGTTTAATTCCAGAAAATTCAAAAGTGGGTCAACAGCTGTTCTCTCGTCTAAAACTACAGTTCCCACAATGCACCGGTGCGCAGTTTTTCCGCGGCCGGGTTGGTTCATGGTTCCAGTGTGAGGGACATTGGATGACTTTGTGCTGTGTTTAGCCGGGGTGTTCGCCTTAGCTCATTCATTTTGACAGGGGAAGAGAACGTCAACGCGATGGAGGCTCTTATTCCTGTCATTAACAAACTCCAGGATGTTTTTAACACAGTCGGGGCGGATATTATCCAGCTACCTCAGATTGCAGTGGTGGGAACGCAGGTAACATTAACGTAATGTTTTAGTTGCGGTTTCCATTCAGACTGAAACAGGTCTATGGCGGGGGGTCTCAAGACATAGTGAGGTACCTACCTAGACAGAATTTTTGGGTGACAAAGTTCAGAATGGTATCTAGGGTTTAAATGCTCCTTAAGCTCCCTTGCTAGGCGGTTTACTTGTTTTGAAACACAGCCTATTATTAGCTACATTTATTTATTTATTTATTGTTGCGACAATATTTCTAAATAAACAAGGCAAGGTCAATGACAAATAAACGCATGTCGCTTTAAAATACTGAAAATTTAGACAATACAATCAAAATCTGCAACGAGCGAGCTTTCGAATAATGTTATCAGCGCTATCAAGCTAACTAGCGTGCTAACGCAAGTCCTTGCTTGTTTCCTCATTTTTATTACAATAATTGACTTCACAGGTATATTATGTGAACATTCCTACTGTTAGGAATATGTTTATGTTTTAACAGCATGAACAATATGATAAAGTGAGTCTGAAGGCTGTGTTGAGCTCAGTATAGTAGCTAACACGAAGAGATGCGCCACAGTCGGTCTGAACTTGACAGTTCAGGCAGCATGTTTAGACTGGACAGCTGCGGAACTCACTGTACATGAAGGACAAAATGGGTAGAGCAGAGCTAAGGTGAAAAGGATTGTGGATCTTTTCCATCCTGACATTATACAAGATATCTGCATCATTTCATTATGGAAGAATGATATTGTGGATAGTGTTCTAATATAGATATTTAATGCAAGTAAACCAGAGACTGACTCATGAAGTAGAGGAGTTTCCTACTGTCTGCCACACACACTTAAGGTATAATAAGTTTATAGAGTCTTAAAGCAAGGACTTTCACTGACCGCTTAAGAGGATATGGCTGTCGGGTGCCCAAGAAAGTCTTGTTAACCCTGTAAGCCTGACATATGAAATAAAAAATAAATAAAGTGTTTATTTTTTGTATCATATTGGGCTTTTATGGCTCATATAGTGAGAATATGGAGCAAAAACACCTCAATTTTATCCAGAGGCCCAAACTGAGCAAAAAAGTAATTTGATGCAGATCCTATAATCATATATCTAAAAATAGGATTAAATACTAATAGCTTGTAATGAGATTTAAAACCATATAACACTATTAAAATGCATATAAATCTCGGTTGTCACTCTGTATCTCCCAATAAAACACTACCAGACAAAAGTTTTTGAGCAGTAAGATTTTTTGTTTTTAAAGAAGTATCTTCTGCTCACCAAGCCTGCATTTGAAATATTTTTACTATTTAAAATAACTGCTTTCTATTTGAATATATTTTAAAATGTAATTTGTTCTTGTGATTTCAAAGCTGAATTTTTTGTATCATTACTCCAGTCACATTGTCCTTCAGAAATCATTTTAATATTCTGATTTGCTGCACAAAAAACATTTATTATTATTATGTTGAAAAGTGCTGAGTAGAATTGTTTTCAGGTTTACTGCATTTATATATTTTTAAAACTTTTCACAGGTTCACAGGTTCCAAAAAATAATAAGCTGCACAACTGTTTCTAACATTGATTATAATAACAATAAATCAGCATATGAAAATGATTTCTGAAGGATCATGTGACACTGAAGACTGGAGTAATGACTGATGAAAATTCAGATTTGCATCAGAGGAATAAATTATCATTAAAAAATATATATATATATATATATTTTTATTTTAAACTGTAATAATAGTTTTTTTGTGGGTTTTTCTGTTTTTTTGAGTATTTCAAAAGTTATAAACTTTCAATCATACAACAGAAGGCATGTAGTAGATTGTGTACAACAGGTTTTTCAACAAATTTTGATCATTTACATGCTTTAGAAATTCAAATATGATACTGGTTTGATCAACAAAGTGACTTTTAGTTATTTAAAACATTTTTGTCTTAACTAAATGTTCAGAAGTCCAGGTGGATTTAGTCAGTACTGACTTGTTTGTTTTCTGTGGTTAATCTGATTTACAGAGCAGCGGAAAGAGTTCAGTGCTGGAGAGTTTGGTTGGCCGCGACCTCCTGCCTCGTGGGACAGGCATCGTCACCCGCAGACCTCTCATCCTCCAGCTGGTGCACGTAGACCCCGAGGACAGAAGAAAGACAGGCGAGGAGAACGGTATGTGTTTTTTTCCTATTTGTATCCAAAAAACGCATGAATTAATGACCTGCAGTTTGTGTGGGATTTAGGAAGTTACTCAGTGCTGCTTTGTTTCTAATTTGGTTGCTCAATCAATGGCAATGCAGTGGAAACAGGTACTAAGTCAAAAGAGAAAGGAAAAGGTAGTGATCCAAGCTGATTTATTCATGTTTGCTGTTTGTTTAAATAAAATAAGTAAGCATCTAGTCCATACAAATCCATAGATGAAGCTTTTAGCCTGGGCATCTCTGCATTTGTGTGGTTTTGGCTACTCTAGACTCCTATAAAGACGGCACTGCTGCAGGCTAACCCTCTGTCATCTCTCTTTAAACACAGACCCCAATGTCTGGAAAAATGGGCGCCTTTACAAAGGTCTCCTTTTCCTTATTCCTTGCCCTTTTGCTTGTGTTGAGCAGCTTTGTGTTTTTTTTTCTCATCCTGCTTATATTTGATTATAAGTTTTGGTTACGTTGCCAATGCAATGACTTAGCTTAAACAAACCCAGACTGAGGAATTTAGGGTACAATCCAGTTTCACTTTCAGATTGGTGAGTATGAATGATTTGGGACTCTAGATGTCTCTTTACTTACTATTAACTCTCTAACAGTCATCAATTGCAATTTAAATGTCACCTTTAAATCTTTATTAGAGCAGTGTGTGTTAGAATAAGCTAGGTATGCTCTGCTACCCAAAATACACTGCGCTTGGCCTTTGTTTTGTAGCAGTTTTTGTTTAATTTGCAGTACTGGTGCTTTTGGAAAATAGATATGTTGTTGTGAAACAAAACCCTATCCTACTTAGAGTAAACTGATGAAAGTGAGAGTTATCTATTGTGTCATTGACAGTGTCATTGTCAATGTTGTTTTTCACAGGAGTGGATGGGGAAGAGTGGGGGAAATTTCTACACACCAAAAACAAGGTAGGACCTCAAAGAGTGATGTGTGTGTGTGTGTGTGTGTGTGTGTGTGTAGTTTCAGTTGTTCCTATGTTTCTGGTAATTTAGAACATACAGTTGAAGTAAAAAAAAAAAAAACGTAAATCTTGCAGAATCTGCAAAATGTTAATTACTATACCAAAATAAGAGGGATCATACAAAATGCATGTTATTTTTTATTTAGTACTGACCTGAATAAGATATTTTACATTAAAGACAGTTACATATAGTCCATAAGAGAGAATAATTGTTGAATTTAGAAAAATGACCTCATTCAAAAGTTTATTTTTAATAACATGTTGTTACCTGGATGATCCACAGCTGTGTTTTTTGTTTAGTGATAGTTGTTCATGAGTCCCTTGTTTGTCCGAACAGTTAAACTGCCTGCTGTTCTTTAGAAAAATCCTTCAGGTCCCACAGATTCTTTGGGTTTTCAGCATTTTTGTGTATTTGAACTCAGCAATGACTGTATGATTTTGAGATCCATCTTTTGATACTAAGGACAACTGAGGGACTCATATGCAACTATTACAGAAGGTTCAAACACCTACTGATGCTCCAGAAGGAAAAACCATGCATTAAGAGCCAGGGGTGTAAACTTTTGACCAGAATGAAGATGTGTACATTTATCTTAGTATGCCTAAATATTATATTTCTTTCATTTAGTACTGCTCTTTAGAAGCTACAGAAGATACTTGCATGTTTCCCAGAAGACAAAATAAGTAAAATTTACCCTGATCTTCTGTTTCAAAAAGTTTTCTTAAAGCCATTGTGTTTCCTTCTGGAGCATCAGTGAGCGCTTGAACCTTCTGTAATAGGTGCATATGAGTCTCTCAGTTGTCTTCAGTGTGAAAAGATGGATTTCAAAATCATACAATCATTGCTGGAAAGGGTTCAAGTACACAAAAATGCTGAATAACCACAGACTTAATGGGACCTGAAGGATTTTTTTCTGAAGAACAGCAGGCAGTTTAACCGTTCAGAACAAACAAGGGACTTGTGAACAACTATCATTAAACATAAAAAACACAGTTGTGGATCATTCAGATAACAACACAGTATTAAGAATCAAGTGTATGTAAACTTTTGAACAGGGTAAAATTATTATTTTCTTTTGTGGACTATAATAAACCTCTTTTATGTGAAACATCTTATTCAGGTCAGTTCTAAATAAAAAAATAACATTCATTTTGTATGATACTTCTTATTTTGGTGAAATAATTAACATTTTGCAGATTCTGACAGGTGTATGCATGACCTCAACTGTATTTTAGTTCTAAAGTTATTGATGAATTATTATGGAAATGTTTAGATGCACATATCACAAACAAATGTATGTGTGTACAAAAACCCAGTGTCACAAGACTTGTTTAAAATGGGATCATCCGATATATCTTGCATCACATTTGAGTAAGTCCAGGTGAAAAAGTTGTTACATCAAAGAGACAATATACAGTGTTGATTTAATAAGTCAGTCTGGCTGTCAGGCTCATTCATGTGCTACAAACAACAGTGCAGTGAGTTTGTTTGATTTCATAGTTTGATGATGAGCAGATGAAGAAGAGCAAGTCCTATAATCCATGAACATCAAGAACGTGTTGGTCCAAATGATCATGAGGATACAGCAGTGTGATCTTGAGACCAGTCACGTTTACCTCATGTAGTATTAATGTCATTTGTTTAATTTTATGCAAGTTTGATTTAGGTCTTTGTGAAGTGAGATATCATGATTGTTAATCTTGTCTCTGCCTTTTAGATCTACACAGATTTTGATGAAATCAGGCAAGAAATTGAAAATGAAACTGAAAGAGTTTCTGGCAATAACAAGGTATGGAAGAGTGAAACTACACAAACCAAATCAGATGGTGGTTCATTTTTTTTTTTAAACCTGTATATCTAGTACTGTATAAATTTTGGGGTCAGTAAGATTATTATTGTTATTATTATTATTTTTTATTTTAATTTTTTTTTTTTTTAGAAATTATTACTTTTTTTTCATCAATGATGCATTAAATTGATCATAAGTAAGGACAGTTATAATTTTTATTTCAAATAAATGGTATTGTTTTCAACTTGTCAGTATCCAGGGAAAAAGTATCACAGGTTACATAAAATATTATCAGCACAACTATTTTCAACATTAATAAGAAATGTTTCTTGAGCAGCAAATCAGCATTTTAGAATGATTTCTAAAGGATCATGTGACACTGAATACTGGAGTAATGAAACTGAAGTTTCAGATTTGCCTGGAATAAACACATTTTTAAAAAATATATTAAATAGTGCTGTCAGTCGATTAAAAAAAAAAAACTAATTAATTGCATAACATTAAGGTTTTTAAATATACTTTTTTATTGCAATAGTTTTACATTTAATCTTCAAATTAATTTAGAAACAACATAAAGACATATTTTTAATATTTGTTCAGTGGCATCTTTTTTATCACTGATACAAATATTACTGATGTCTCTATGAAAATGTTTTTTACCTCCTAATATTTAACCATTGACTATAGCCATTCAGCATTACAGTTTAATTGAGAGCTATCAATTTTAGCATTTGTTAGACTTAAAAACTTTTAATTTAAGTGAACTATTTACCATTATTTACCTGTGCCCTTCAGCAAATAGGAAATAGGAAACACTCAATACTAAATTAAATACAGACGAATCCTTAAAGCTACAAAAGTTATTGATTTCCTCTTACACTCATGCTCGTAGTTTCATTTGCACTTTAATATGAAATGATACAGGCTACAGTGCTGCCCCCGCTGTATTTGTGCGTACAATTTAAGAGCATGCGCTACAAACATGGTATTACGGCTGACAGGACAGGTAAATGGACAGGTAAATTTGTTTTTACTGACATATGGCCTGACAACATCTCATCTGACCGCAGTTCACTGTTGTTCTACTGAATCTCCCTCATCACCCGCACTGTTTCTGCACTTATTTGACTAGCACCTGGCGCTGAGGTGAAATAGAGTGCATTTAATGTGGTCATAAAGACATTTAAATAAACGTACTTCTTGTCAACAAAAAAGAGACAGACGCAGCAGTTGTGAGTGGGTTGGCCAACCCTAGCTCTGCCCCTGCATTAATATTTTTAATGCATTAAACTGAAAAAATTAAACACCGGTGTTAATTTTGACAGCGCTAATAACTAAATTATTTTAAATTGTAATAATATTTTGCAATAACAGTGCTTGATCAAAAAAGGCAGCCTTACTGAACATAAAAGGCTTCTTTCAAAAGCATAAAGAAAATCTTACCAACCCCAAACTATTGAACTTTAGTGTAGTTTCTACTGACATCTGTAGTTTAATAAATACATCTTGTGTCATTGTTTCACAGGGGATCAGTGATGAGCCAATTCACCTGAAAATCTTCTCCCCACATGTCGTCAATCTCACGCTGGTGGATCTGCCTGGCATCACAAAGGTGTTTTATTCAGTATCTTAGCTAGGCCTGTTTGAATGTTCCTTTTGTGGATTATTTTTTGATGCTGACACTGATATATTCTTGTTCAGGTCCCGGTGGGAGACCAGCCTAAAGATATCGAGCTGCAGATCCGCGAACTGATCTTAAAATACATCAGCAATCCCAACTGCATCATTTTAGCTGTCACTGCAGCCAACACAGACATGGCCACCTCTGAAGCTCTAAAAGTGGCCCGTGAGGTGGATCCAGACGGTCAGCATATTAACGTTTATTTTGGTCTGCCTGTGCATTTTTTTTGCACACAATGTCTGTATCTTTTAGTTTGTGTGATGTGATGTTTTTCCGCATAGCTGTGTGATGCAGATTTTTTTTTTTAGTGATACAGCATTTTTATTTTTTACTTTTCTGCTTTCAGGTCGCAGAACACTGGCTGTAGTGACTAAACTTGATCTGATGGATGCCGGTACTGATGCAATGGATGTTCTCATGGGCAGAGTCATTCCTGTCAAACTAGGACTGATTGGAGTGGTCAACAGGTACAAAAAAATGTTCAAAATTAGAGAACAGTTGAAAAATACTTCTAAATTTGGAATGTCAGCTGTTCCACTAACATGTTTGACAAAATCTCCAAGGCATTTCAACAAAATCTTTATATTGTGTAAAACACAGTGATCAGACATAGAGAACAATAATCACTGTAGCACGAAAGAAGATTACAACTAAAATTTTGGAGGGTTACAGCTGTCAGAAAATAATAGGAAGTATAAAATCCCTTGCTTTGAATGACTTCAAATGATTTCAGGACATCAGTAGTTTCTCAGACTGCATTAGTTTGATCTTCTGCAGTGAGTTTCTTATTCACCAGAGATTTTTAATCGAGTTTAGATCAGGACTTTGGCCTGGCCATTTCATTATTTCACTATTCTTAGCTTCAAGGAACTGCTTTACCCAAGGAGCCACATGTTGCTGAAGGAGGTTCTGATAAACATTTGCGTTCACTCAACCATGTATCTGTATAAGAGGCCCAACGCCTACTGCAGATAACATCCCCCAAACCATGACACTTCCTCCTCCACCTTTCACTGACTTCTTTACTCACTTGGGGTTTAGTCTTTCCTTAGTTTGACGGATCAGACCCAAATAAATGAAAGCTGCTCTCATCACTAAAGTGAACTTTGGAGCAGTTCTCTTCTCTCCCCACAACATGCTCCTCAGCAAAGATGAGCTTAGTGTTTTGATTCTTTCGGCTGATGAGAGGCTTGATTGCTGCAGAGTGCACTTTCAGTCCGACTTCTCTTGAACATACCGAGGCAGATCCAGACCCAGACACTGTTCAGCACTAAACTAACAAGCAATTCCAGCTGCAGTGTTGAACCGACTCCCTATTGAGAGTGCATTATCCTACCTTCTCATGCATTTGTCCTACGTGGACGACCAGTATTTTTGAGGGACTTGATGAACTAGTGTCATTGTAAACCTGCAGTATTCGAGAAATAAAAAGCAGCTTCTTGTGTAGTAGCTGAAAGTGTCAACCCTTTGGCCTGTTGCAGGGTTTCAGTCAGCTTAGAGCGGCCCATCATCTTGCAATCTCAGTAAAAATTGAAGGAATGCTTCCAGTTTAATAGGGTTTGTCATATAATTAAGGAAATTAACACCATGTGCCAGATTAATAGCAGCAACTTGGAGGTATCTGTAAGTGTTCTCTAATTTTGATTCTTTTGAGTAAGTTTTTCATACAGTGCTTCAGAATACAGTTCATTTATGAAATATCTTTTAAAAACCCTTCTACTTCTGTTAGGATAACTTCAAATAGGACTAAGTAGTGACCTTGAAATCTAGGGAATTATTGGTTGTTCTCTTATTTTGATCTCCACTGTATATATAATTACATGGTACTGATAATTAACAAAGATATCTAAAAAAAATGACGAAATATCTTAATACAGGAGTCAGCTGGACATCAATAATAAGAAAAGTGTGGCAGACTCCATCCGTGATGAGCATGCCTTCCTGCAGAAAAAATACCCCTCCCTCGCCAACAGAAACGGAACCAAGTATCTCGCCAGAACATTAAATAGGTGAGAGTTTAAGCTTGAAACATCAAATTTCATTACTTTTGCTGAGCATATCTGTTTTCTGAAGTATTAAAATCCTCTTTTTCCCCCCAGGTTATTGATGCATCACATTAGGGACTGTCTTCCGGAGCTGAAGACACGTATCAACGTTTTAGCAGCCCAGTATCAGTCCCTGCTCAGCAGCTACGGCGAGCCGGTGGAGGACATGAGCGCCACCCTGCTGCAGCTCATCACAAAGTTCGCCACCGAGTACTGCAACACTATTGAAGGAACGGCCAAATACATTGAGACCGCTGAACTGTTAGTTCCCCTTTTCTTCCATTTACTGAAATACTGTACAGTTCTCTTTTAACTTACTTTAAAATGTAATTTTGGTCAGTTTAATACATACTTACTGAATAAAAATATTGATTTCTTTTATATAAAAATCTTGTTGATGTTAGTGCTAATCATAGTTGTTAATTCTAATATTTCAGGTGTGGTGGTGCAAGAATTTGTTATATTTTCCATGAGACGTTTGGTAGGACACTGGAGTCGGTCGATCCTCTCGGAGGACTTACAACCATAGATGTGCTTACAGCTATTAGGAATGCTACGGTAGGTTATGTAGTGAATATTTGACTTCTACATTCTTATTTTATCATTTTAATTTAGTCCCAACTGTATTTTTAGGGATGTAAAATAGAGACTGCAGCCAGTTGTGCTCAAAAACTGCAGGTTTTTATTTTAGCAAAACTCCTTTAATTATTAGAGTGACTTAAAGAGGCTGTTGTATAACACCGTAGAGCTAGATAGTTTGAGGTGTATATCTCTGTAGTGTATAATGTAATTGTTTTGTGTTTCCTCAGGGTCCCCGTCCTGCTCTGTTTGTGCCTGAAGTGTCGTTTGAGCTGCTGGTGAAGAGGCAGGTGAAGCGTCTAGAGGAGCCCAGTCTGCGCTGTGTGGAGCTGGTGCATGAAGAGATGCAGAGGATTATTCAGCACTGTAGCAACTACAGCACTCAGGTAGACTGATCAATTGTTGGTCTGCATATACATGCTGCTCTATGCCTGTTGTAATTACTTATCCTCATGTCGTTCCAAACCCGTAAGACATTCGTTCATCTTCTGAACACAAATTAAGATATTTTTGATAAAATCTGAGAGCTTTCTGATACTGACACAATCAAGGCCCAGAATGGTCGTAAGGACATTGTTAAAACAGCCCTTGCGACATCAGTGGTTCAACTTTTATGAATCTACGAGAATGCCATTTGTGCACAAAGAAAACAACAATAACTGAAATAGAACCCAGATGAATAACCGTGTCTGATTGGCCAATTAAAAATGTGTCCTGTCTACCACCTAGTGTCAGTTTTTGAATTTTGAGTAAATACTGTCAGTTTAAAAACATGTTGATATTAAATGTATCGATTTTTGTGTGCTTATTTAGCTTATTTTTCATATAGTTGTAGATGAGTAATTATGTACAAATTAAATGTTTATTATAAAACTGTTTGTTTGTTGAACCATTTCTTATTTGTATACGCTACATATTTACATCCAACCATTAAAATATAATTGCTGATATTTAAAATAAGTTTATCAGCATTTTTAAAATTGTTTTCATTTGTTTATTAGTTATTATATTGTATTATTGTAGTTTTATTATTTTTTGTAATTTTTAAGTTAAACTGTTATATTCGTCTTACTACTGTTATTATAGTTTCAAAATAATTTTCATTTTTGTGCATTTTTATTAGTTATTTTTTTATTTTTTATATTGCTCTGTATTATTAGTTTCACCAGTGTTGTTTGATTTGTGTGTGTAGTTTTATTATTATTAATTTATAATTATTGTTTAATTATTTGTATTTTTAGTAATTATACTAAGCTGATTAATATTATGCAAACCTGTTTCCGCCACTAAATAAAAAATAAAAAAATTGTAATTGCAACTGTGTATCTCACAGTTCTGACTTGTTTTTGCAATTGTGAGTTTAGATCTTGCATTTCTGACTTTTTTCTCAGAGTTGTGAGATATATACGTGCAATTCTGAGAAATAAAGTCGTAATTGCAAGATTTAAATTCACAATTCCGACTTTTTCTCAGAACTCAGTCAGAATTCTGAGTTCTAAATTTGCAATTCTGAGAACATAGCAGTCTTTTTTCCCCCTCAAAATTGGACTTCATAACTCACAGGTGCGAG